>JANIVW010000028.1:0-143358 GCA_030555995.1 Isabelozyma heimii
TCGCTCTCAGGTAATGGGAGAGATGAAGCGACTATAGAGGGAGATGAAGCGACTATAGAGGGAGATAAAGACGATAGAGGGAGATGAAGACGATAGAGGGAGATGAAGAGAACAAGCGGGAGATGAAGAGAACAAGCGGGAGATGAAGAGAACAAGCGGGAGACGAAGGTGTAAGCGACAACAAGACCACCGTAATTGTAGTCCGCACCGTCACCCACTCACACCGTAATTGTAGTCCACATTGAAATCTCGGAATATCTCAGCAGATTGTTCACCTTGCTTTTTCGACAATTAAACGTCGTTCTACATATTCGCACCCGTACACAAGACCTCTCTGCATCATGCAGCAGCTGCATCTCCAGTACTAACTACCGGTGACAATGCCGGACCTCCCCGTATGCAGAGGAAAGAATGTGCCAACCAACACCCAGACACTCGTGGGAGTGGTGCTATTCTTGGCCGGCGAACAATTGGGCTGAAATTAGGGTCCGGGTGCAGCCCGGTTACAGTTCGGTTGCAGTCCACTCACGCAAATACTTGCCGGTTTTGATGCTTGCAACTACCTAATGGTGCCGCACCACAACTCTATCTACAAGCCTTTGTCGCTCACTCCCCTAAACCTACCCCTTTCACTCCGTGCTCCCACTGCCACGCTAGCCAGTACCGCAGCTTAAATTCGTTCCCTACTGTACGGCGGCTGATACCAAGCGGCGAAAGCATTCAGTGATCTCGAGGTCATTCGTGGTGGTCAGGCTCATCGCAGAATCGCCTTCACCGGAGCCAAGCCCATCATGTGACCGCAAATTTAGCGGTTACCGGCTGCTGCTGCTGCTGCTGGTGCCGCTAAACTAAACTCTGGGTCGTGCCCGGCAGCATCACGTGCCGCTCATTATCCCTGGTACTAGACAAAGCCTCCCGACCTCGACAACCCACATCCACCCAGTCGTCAGGCCCACATCCACCTGTGCTTTGCACCAATCACATCACGTCTCTTGTCGTACATCTCCAGTCGTTTCCCTGTTCCGGTCGCTACTCCACCTCCGTACATCTCCCACCACACCCATACATTCTCACCAAACAAGGAAAAAAAAAAGGGAAAAAAAAAAGAGAAGAAGAACACTTTCTTGCAGGTCCCAAAAAAAAAAAAAGCTATGATAAAAGAGTCTACTGCCGCTACCATGTCCCTACCAAGCCGGAACATGAACGATTTACTAATAACGGAGCCTCCCACGCCAGGAACTCACTATCTCCCCCGTCATGCTCCTCCAGTCGGCACCCCCCAGCATGACTCCTACCCTCCGACCCGGGCGCGGTCAGTGACTCCGTCCAACGACGGTAAGTCATCGGCTACTCCAAACAAAACCCAGACGATCTTCATCCACAAGCTATATGACATGTTAGAGGACGAGTCTATATCCCATCTCATCAGATGGTGCTCCAATAACGTGTCCTTCACTGTGTTCCCCGGCGAAGAGTTCTCCAAGGTGTTGGCCCTGTACTTTAAACACACCAATATCGCTTCGTTCATTCGTCAGTTGAACATGTATGGATTCCATAAAGTGAATGATAATTTCAACATGGACGATAACAACATCAATAATCTGACGTCTTCCTCCTCTGCCTCTTCTTCCTCCGGCCCCACCACCAAGTGGGAGTTTCGTCATTCCACCAACCAATTTAAAAAAGGTGACTTGGAATCTCTCAAACTCATCAAAAGAAGATCGTCCAAGAATATAAATTCCCATAAAGAAGTCGTGAACTTGAAATCAATCCCCACTTCAACCTCCATCCCCCCAGAGAATGATGATGTTCTACGAACCCAATACACTCCCAATTTCCACCATGATCAAGCATTAAACTCCCCCATCGCCCAGTCCCCCTTCAGCAACATGTCCCCTTCAAGAGTTCCAAGCGATGACTCAATCCCCCAGTCAAACGAGGCCGCCAATACCAAAATCGACTTGGCATCCCTCAACAATAAATATGACTTGATCCTCAAAGAGTTAAAGTCAAACCAGTTGGATATGATTAAATTAATCGATATCGTCGAGAATCTCGTTAAGTCCGGTCCTACGGTGGAAATCGACCGTAGTAAAACAAAAACCCCAATCACAAACCTAACTGACGATGTCAATACTTCTCCTATGTCAAAACCTTACATTAGTCATGGTGGTAATAACTCTGCCAACTCCACAACCACTACCACCGCCAACACCGCCACCGGTTTGGCTGACTTGAGAATAAGCTTGGTGAGTAAATTCAATAATCAAGCGATCTACTTACCTCAATTCCAACATCATATCCCTCCTCCTCCTCCTCCTCCTCCTGGTTCTGGGTCTCGTCCCTCGCAACCACAAGTGCCTCATCCTCCAGCACAAGTGGCCCACCATCCAGCACCAGTAGCTCACCATCCAGCACCGGTAGCCCATCCTCCAGCACCGGCACAGAACCAGTATCATCTCAGTGAAGTTTCTGCACGGTATCCTTCTACTTCCAATATCGTACCGCAGCACTACCCTCTAAATCCGAATTACACTATCTACAATCATGAAATCTCCTTCAAAAACGTGAAATTAAATGAACGTTCTCCAATTGAACCTATTAATTATAGTTCTAATCGTCACTCATCAGTGTTAATGGACCCGTTACAACCTATTCCTCTAGAGGCTATCAAGTCACCCGCTACAATCAAAACCTACCAACAATACCCTTTCCCAGTCATGAATCATCAAATCAGTCACCCTGTAACTGAACCTCCTCACTATGAGCAGTTGAGAACCAACTCATTACCCAATTTTGAACATTCACGTAGTAACGAACACATGAAGAATTACCAGAGACATTCGCTCACCGATAATTACCCTCCAGCGTCACTTTCAAGATCACCTATTCTAAAGCATGAGTTACCAAGATCTGTTCCTATAAAGGAACCAGAGGATGTAAAAAAGGTTTTACCATCAGTGAGCGAGCTCGACAAATCGATAAAGAAGAACTCGTCAATGACATTTTTGTTGAATGCGGACAGTGACGAGTCACAACAAAAGAAAAGGAGGTTGTAGAAACAAGTAAGCAAAGCTTCTGGTTTTAGTTGTAATGTCTAAAATATTCAATTCACAGTTTTTAATTCATCAAAGTAAACACATCCGTACACCCACACTAATGCTCTCTTTTTCGCACATCAATGTCGCGATTATCTTTGTTTTGGTTTGGATATACTACTCTCTTTAGCCATGGTGTCTAAGTCGTACGACCAATCTAAGTTCAAGAAGATCTTGAACAGCAAAACCAAGCTCAAGTTTAAGAGCGACAACAGTGACTTGTTGGTTTATTTGATATACATCCACTACCTAAACAAGCTTGTTAAAGAGGACGTGAATGATGTGAAGTTGGAGGAAAGACACAAGTTGTTGCTCAAGCAATTCAAAGGATAGAATCTTCACACAGAACTAGAAGTGTGTCAATGGGGAGTTTATGACACTCACCAAAAACATCAACAAGAAATACAGAGCAGAAGGTGTCCCTTCCAGAAAGAAAAGGTAGAACCGAAGGATACTGATGTCAATAAGATATCTTGGTTGCCAAGAGTTAATCCAGTTATTAAAGATGGACATAGTTGTGATTATTCAGAATTGAGCTATGACTACGAAGCCCAACCATCCATGTACCCTACATTGCTTGCCCCAATTGAGTGCAGATTATGTCATAAATGAGCCGCCCTATTCAATTTGATTCATTACTCTATACATGTTCAGACTATATACAAGGATCTGTCATTAAAACGTTGTATCCGGGTTCTTCAACGATTCTATCATGTCGATTGCATTTTGTGGATCCCGCTTATTATACACGAACAATCCTTGGAGTTGAGCAGTACTAATCCTTTCCAATCCAAGTTGTTTAAATTTGCTCATGAATGTCTTGCACAAATCATGCTCATTTTCATAGAACCTCAAAAACATTTTTTCAATCTGATACTCCGTAGCGTTATTGATGAGGATCTTGAAGTCAATTCTACCGGGACGAAGTAAGGCTGGATCCAACTTCTCTGGATGATTGGTGGTCATGAAAGTAAGACATTCTTCAGCACTAGCAACACCATCCAAAGCATTTAACAACCCAGAAAATGTCACCCCAGAAGTGTAACCTTTATCATCACTCTGTGCTCTCTTATTGAAGGCAGCATCGATATCCTCCAATAGTAAAATCGATCTTTCTGGAATATGGTTCATGAGATGATTAAGTCTATCATCAGTAAGGTTATTTTCCGAAAGGTTAAGAATACAAATATTGTAGTCCAATTCACCGGCCAATGCCTGAATATACGACGTCTTACCACTTCCTGGAGGCCCATACAACAAGTACCCTCTTCTATAAGGGATTCCTCGGTTATGGTACCAATCTCCACTTTGTAAGAAATCTTGAACATCACTGAGAATCATTTCATTGATGCCTTCATCCAAAATCACTGACCCAAGTAGTCTCTTCTTTCTAGGTTGCCCGAAAGGTCTCCATTCGGGTCCCCATGACGTGAAAATCACAGTTTTGCCCTCTTGAGACTTCAATGCCATTCGTTTGGCTTCTTCTAATAAGTCAAAGAACAATTTTCTATCGCGATATAATGTGGTTAACGTGATAGTTTCAAATGGGGCTCCGTTGGTCATATCCAATAATTTGCCTGACCGTTCACGGTTGATTAACATGTAGGCTCCCTTGTAGTTTATCAAGTGCTTCCCTGGACCGGGAACCAAGGAAAATTTCGTGGTGACAGCCCCATTATCGTGTTGGACAAAGTTAGTTTCTACAGACAAATGACGAGACCTCCGGTTTTTATGCTTAGACATCCACTCCAAAAACCACAAATAAGACTTATCCTTGGACGGAATCTCCAAGTCCACAAGCAATTGACGGTAAATAAACCCTGATGACTTCATAACTCCCTGACGAGCAAGTGCTAACCCGGTTCCTAACAACATGAGTCCTCCACCAGCAGCAAAGTACGGGTTGTTTTTGACCACTTCATTGAACGCCAGCGTGGCCATACCAGACAACGATCCGTCTGAGTTCTTTCTGATGGCATCGAAGTCCACGGAAGGCGACGACGGCGATGACATTTTGACTCTGTAGAAGAAGAGAAGTAAATACTGAAAAATTGTCATCCGTACATCTGAAAAAGCAAAATGAACACCCGTACATCCAAGGCACAAGCGGTATACTACGCCCATTTTATAGCCTATTGAATACACCTTAGTCTATACTAAAGGATCACCGCTGGATTCTTCAAAAAGATGCTTTTGCCATCTAATTGAATCTTATCAGGAAATAGCAAAACATCTGTATCTTTCCTTGGTTGTAATTACACCGTTGCACGCACTTTCCACCCGTACACCAAATCAGTACACCAAATCAGGTCAGCCGCTTTTCTAACGCTTGGCCACCTTGCTACCAGTGTCCTTAGAGAAACAACGTCAAAGTCGGCCAGCAGATGAGCGTGGATAACCAATTTGAAGCTGACGACGATTCGCATGAAAGACCTGTCATTGAAGGCAATGAATCGATACCCAATTGCCCAAAACAGGCGCTTCCCAAGCACAAGGACAATAACCCATTCACCAAGAATCTTCCAGAACCTCCAGATATAGAGATTGAACCGCTGGTTACATATTCTGACATCCAACTGGATATATTGGTGAAGTATCCGTTCAAAACCATAAACCGTATCGTTGATGATATAAAGTATACAGCGTTGTTCAAGAGAAAGCACCACCGCAGCTTATTAACCTCCAAGCCAATTACTTATTCTAGCGACTTATCAAAGCTCTTAAATACCGGAGTGCACCGTGAGTATGAAATTTTGACATTGAACAACCTTTTGGCGTTTGCTCCATCCATAGAAACATTGGAATTAGCCGAATCGAACCACCACTTGACAGTTATTCGGGCATTGCTCGTGAACAGATCACTTCATGAGATAAACCACGTAAAGATTCTGATTTTAGAGAAGAAGCCATCCCAATTTGCCACCAATCTTATCGATAAGCACCAATATCATATCATCCCTAGAAGTTTAATATCCGAGGACGACTTACATGCCATCGACGACGAGTCTGTAAACTCACCCAATTTGGTTGATGATTCGTTTTTTAAGAGCTTAAACGGCCCAAATAATCACATCTTAAGAGTTAGTATCTACAGTAATGAGTTTGAACCAGAAGATCTTCGTCCCATCACCGATGAGAAAACGATTAAATCAAGATATTTGGATACTATTGCAAATCATAATGAAAACAACTTATCTTCCGATACGATCCCTACCCCAATACATTGCTTCCAAACACTAATAAAAGTGTTGAGGGGTCCCATAAATCTTCCTGCGAACCAGCCAATCCAAACCATTAATATCAGAAACACCTCTCTCGATGCAAAGTTGGATGTAGATTTGTTATTCAACCGGTTGTCTTTCACCTCCAGCGGTGACGATCTCGTACCCCCCAACCTATCATTGAACCCCAGCTTGAGGCAGTCTTATATCCGGAAGATCCTAGAATTGATTTACGTTGGTAAAATGGTGAAAGTTTCTAATCAAACTAACGATTTCGATACCCAGTATTCATTCAGTGATAATTGTTCGTTGATTTATAGAACGTTCAATGAGGTAGACAAACATGTTTCTTTATCGTTAGGCAGAAATCATAACTCTAATCAGCTAGCTTTTTTCACCAACTTGAGTAGTTGCACTTATTTCCAGGACGAGTTGATTATAAAGTGTTTTGAATGCACCGTGCAATCTGATCCCGTGAACCAACCGCACTACGTAGATTCTTTGAAGAGTATAATTCAGTTCAAATCCAACCAACCATCCAATAAGTTGAAGACATACTTTAACAACTCTTCGTCTAAAGGAGGAATGGTTGGATATACTGATTATACTAATGCCTTGAAATCGATCGGAATTGAATTAGCCTCAGATAACATTGATATTGACGATGATTTTATTGTGGCCATGTACATTACTGCTTTCAAAAGTGATACAAAGAATTATAGTTATTTCAATAAGAGTTTGAAGATGATTGCTAAGGTGAGAAATAGTGAGTTTTTAAGCAATTATCTTGATAAAGAAATTCTCCCAATGAACTTAGCATTAGAGGAGTTGAGTATCGAAGAAATTACTGAAGACGAAGTAGTAATTACTGCATTTGAATTCCGATTGGATGAAGTACTTCAAGCAAATAACTTCCGAATCACTAATGAAGTTAGCTTCTTATACAAATGCTTATTATCGGTAGCAGTGATTAGAAAGAGCTACATTCTCATGAATTACATAGAGACGAAATACCCTCAAGTTCTTGGTAATACTAAAGACATCTCGTTCACTGAAGCACTCGATAAACTTGGAGTTACGCTATTATCTAACGATTTTGAAATCATCGCTGCGTTCCAAGAGAAATTGACACAGTCTCAGCTTGATCCACTCGTTAATAGTGGGAGTGATGATATTAGACTTTTAAGACAGTGCTTAAAAGAAATCGCTGTAGCAAAGAATTCCAAAATCTTACTTAGTTTTTTGAATTCTGGAAAAATTGACTCGGGATTGTTACCAGCAGAGAACTGGCCTGCTGGATTAGATAACATCGGGAACACTTGTTACTTAAATTCATTGTTGCAATACTATTTCTGCTTAAAACCATTAAGAGATGCTGTTTTGAACTTCAATGAATTGAACATTGATTATACCAAACATCCGGAAAGAAAGATAGGTGGTAGAAAAGCAGAGCAATTGGAAATTGTGAGATCATGTCAGTTTATTTATCATTTGAAAAATCTTTTTCATGAAATGATCTATACAAACAAACGCTGTGTTCAACCAAGTAAGGAACTTGCTTACTTGTCATTTTTGCCATTGTCTCAACCAGTAGATTTCAAAGCGAATACCAAAACGGAGGAAAATGAAGTAATTCAGATCTTGGATGAGGAAGATGATGTTCTATTGACTGAAGGTGTTTCCGATGAAGATGTTGAAATGATTGAAGATTTAAGCAAAGAAGTGGCCGAGGAGGTTTCATCTGATGGAGAGGAAACTCCATCATCTTCTAATGAAGAAGATGTTCAACCGGAGAGAAAGGACGTCGAGTCTGAATCGGATAGTAATGATATGGAGAGTGCACTTGATAGCAGAACAGACGTCGACGCCGCATTGGATAATAAGGAAATGGAAGTTGAGCCAAAGGTGCTCCTGATCAGTACCGATCAAATGGAAAGTACTATTGAAGTAGGCAGACAACAAGATGTTACCGAATGCATTGAGAATGTAACCTTTCAAATTGAAACAGCATCTGATCCAGAGTCCATTGACAATGATGGTGAACAATATGACTTAATCAAGAAACTATTCTATGGCAAAACAAAACAAACGATCATCCCTCTTGACTCTGAGAACAAGAAACCAAGAATCTCCATCGAAAGATTCTTTAGTTTGATCATAAATGTAAGTGATCATCCCAAAGATATATATGATTCTTTGGACAACTATTTCAGTGAAGATTTAGTCAATCTAGAAGAAGGATTAGTGAAAAAGTCGATTACTATTCAAGAACTCCCAGAAGTATTACAGTTCCATGTTCAAAGGGTTATGTTTGATAGAGAAAGACTAATGGCATACAAATCAATTGAACCAATTCCGTTCAGTGGACAGATTTACTTGGATCGTTATTTAGATACGGAGGACGAGGAAATTTTAAATAAAAGACTAGAAGTGTTCAAATGGAAATCAGAGATGAAGCAACTTCATGAAAGTAAAGATGCTATTTTGCAGGTTGATCCTGACACCAATCTTACTATCATAGATACTTTGAACGCTACAAAGAAGTTTCTTGAGCAAAAGATTGCTAGTCATGAAACCTTGTCGATCAAGGCTGATACCATATTTGCACTCCAAGATCAAATTGACCTGTTGAAGGATGAATTACAGCTGATCCATGAAAAATTGAGACAGCTTCAAAATAAAGTATCTAACCAATTTGTCGATTATAATAAAGTGGGTTACTCGATCTTCGCTATTTTCATTCACAGAGGAGAAGCAAGCTACGGTCATTACTGGGTTTACATTAAAGATCCTCATAAGAATATCTTCAGAAAGTATAACGATGAAACAGTGACTGAAGTTCCAGCATCCGAGGTTTTCAATTTCACCGAGGGTAATACTGCTACACCTTATTACATTGTCTACATCAAAGATAGTCTCATGGAGCAATACGTAGAACCGTTAAAAAGAGTGGTAAACAAGTGTTAAAAGCATATAGATAAAGGAGAATATACGGCTATACCAAAGACGCTGTAGCAAATTATAGAGAAAGAAAAGGTAGACCAAACAGAGCCCAGCTTCTGGCCACTTTATCGTATATGAAGCAGAGGTCGGTATTATGCTTACATAATCACAGATAAAAGATAGCGTGCGTCAACCACGCTCCACGCGAGACGCTGGCTTAAGCATGAATATTCTAGTTGCTAAAGACGATGGATCCACCAAACGACCAACTACCAACTTTACTGTCAATTGTTACTTCAAAATCAGCCTGATAGATCTGCTACTTTCATTGTTTTTACTGGACCACAAGTTTTAGTGGGAATTAGAGACATATTTATAGCTGCCAGAGGATAATGAGGTGGACAGCGCCACTAGTGCTACTTGCGGCTGTGAATGCAGTTGTTGCTTCCGTTGATGGTGTTGAAAGCGAGCCGACCATGCGAATGAAGAATGAAGTGGATTTCCGTAACTCTTTCGATAAAATTAAGACCGGAGCTGTTTTCAATGACCTTTTCGTAGTAAAAAAACCCGAGACTCCTCCAGATGAAGACAAATGTCCCCCATGTTTCAATTGTAACTTACCTAATTTCGATTGTACTCAATTCTCGCAGTGTAACACCTTCACTGGAATGTGTGAATGCCGTGATGGATACGGGGGTATGGACTGTTCCGAACCATTGTGTGGAGCTCTTTCCGATGGTAATTTGAATCGTCCGATCAGAAAAGCAAACTCTACTTGTCAGTGTAAAGACGGTTGGTCTGGTATCAACTGCAATCTATGCACCGAGGATGATGTCTGTGATGCTTTCGTTCCACAAGGACTTAAGGGAGTTTGTTACAAGCATGGAATGATCATAAAGAAGTCACATCAAATGTGTGATGTGACCAATGCCAAAATCGTCAAAATCTTGGAAGGAAAGAAACCTCAAGCTACATTCAGTTGTAACAAAACAGAAGAGACCTGTGATTTCCAATTCTGGATAGCAGAAGAGGAATCCTTTTACTGTGACTTGGACAAGTGTAAATTTGAGTATGATTTGAAGTCAAATACCACTCGTTACAAATGTGATAATATTGGCTGCAAATGTCTACCAGATAAGATGCTCTGTGGTCAAGCAGGCTCCATTGATATTTCTGAGTTTTTGGTGGAAACTATTAAAGGACCAGGGGAATTCACATGTAAAGTCGGCGACAGTACTTGTATCTTCTCGGAACCAAGTATGAATGGGTTGATTTCAGCAGTATTTGGGGACCCTTATATTACCTTGAGCTGTAAGTCGGGAGAATGTATTCATAAAAGTGAAATACCTGGCTACGATCTACCTGATCACAATCGTTTAACCCTAGGTAATTTGATTAGTATCATCGGGGTAGCAGTCATCTGTGGTTTCATTGTCGTTACCTCCGTATACAATATTAGCAAATCACCATTATTCAAGAAATCTGACGGAGTCTACCAGCATTTGGAAGGTGAATTGAACGCCTTGAATGAAAGTTTTACTCCAGCCACCTTATCATTTGATTCCATCCGTTACAAAGTGCCCAATGGACAGACAGTTCTTAACAATGTATTTGGTGTAGTCAGACCAAGAGAATGTTTGGCAATTATGGGGGGCTCTGGTGCTGGTAAAACAACATTATTGGATATTTTGGCTGGTAAAAACAAAAATGGTGAAGTTTCCGGAAACATCTACGTTAATGGTAACGTTCTAACTGCATCTGAATATAAAAAAATCGTTGGATTCGTTGACCAAGAGGATCATTTAATCCCCACCTTAACTGTATATGAGACAGTCTTGAATAGTGCTTTGCTCAGATTACCCAGATCAATGAGTTTAAGGGCTAAAGAAACAAGAGTAGTTGAAGTTCTTGATGAGTTGAGGATTTTACACATTAAAGATCGGGTAATTGGATCTGATTTCAAAAGAGGTATTTCTGGAGGAGAGAAGAGAAGGGTTTCCATTGCTTGTGAATTAGTAACGTCGCCATCCATTCTCTTTTTGGATGAACCAACTTCAGGATTGGATGCTTACAATGCCAGAAATGTTGTTGAATGCTTAGTAAAATTGACTCGTGATTTCAATAGAACAATCGTGTTCACTATTCATCAGCCAAGAAGTAATATCGTATCGTTGTTCGATAAGTTGGTTTTATTGAGTGAAGGTGATTTGATTTATTCAGGGGATATGATCAAATGTAATAATTTCTTTGCTAAAAACGGATACCAATGTCCTTTGGGTTATAACATTGCTGATTACTTAATTGACATCACTGTGGACCATAAACGTATAGTCAAAGTGGAAAATCCAGATGTTGCTAATGACTTATTAAGTAGCTCCGCTGATCCTGAAACTCCAGATGCTCATGATGCATTTGTTCAAACCAATTCTAGTGAAACTGATACTACCAGAGAATGGGAGCATTTTGCTATACATCGAGACGAATACAATTACCATCCCACTTCTCCTACCGGACAAAAGGACGGTGACGAATCCACTTTAATTCAAGTGAAGAACAAACTACCATCAATTTACAATGAGTCAGTTTTGGCTATTGAATTGAAACAGGAGATCGAGGAACTAAAATTAAATCCGGTCCCTATTGAATTCAAAACCCAATACTTGAAGAAAGCGAGCATGTGGACACAAATATTGGTGTTATCATCGAGAACTTTCAAAAATTCCTATAGAAATCCTAAATTATTACTCAGCAGTTATATTTTGTCATTGATCGTGGGTATGTTCTGTGGATATCTTTACTATAACATATCCAATGACATTAGCGGTTTCCAGAACAGATTAGGATTATTCTTCTTCATACTCGCATTATTTGGTTTTTCGTCATTGACTGGATTACACTCATTCTCTACTGAAAGAATCACCTTCATTCGTGAAAGAGCTAACAATTACTACCATCCGTTCAGTTACTATATTAGTAAGATATTTTGTGATATTTTACCGTTGAGAGTATTGCCTCCAGTAATATTGATCAGTATCTTGTACCCCCTTGTGGGCTTAACTATGGAACACAATGGTTTCTTAAAAGCCATCATGGTGCTAGTGCTATTCAATGTTGCTATTGCATCAGAGGTGTTGATTGTAGGAATCATGATTCGTGAACCAGGAACTTCCACCATGCTAGGAGTCTTGGTGTTGTTGTTCTCCTTATTATTTGCAGGTTTATTCATCAACAGTGAGGACTTGAAAACAGAAATCAAGTGGTTGGAATGGATTTCAATTTTTCATTATGCTTATGAGGCTTTGGCTATCAATGAAGTCAAGGATCTTATTCTCAAAGAAAAGAAATACGGACTTTCGATTGAAGTACCAGGAGCAGTTATCTTGTCGACGTTTGGTTTTGACGTTGCTGCGTTCTGGAAGGATGTTTATTTCCTTCTTGGGTGGACGTTGATCTTCTTGACTGCAGGTTACTTCCTCTTACATTTCTTTACCATCGAAAAAAGATGAAAAGAGTTAATATGAATACAAGAAAGTAGTGTTATGGCGTTTATGTAGTTTTTCTTCCACTCCTATAACCATTGCTTACTAATAAGAACTAATTTTTACAATGCTGCCAGTATAAGAGCTAGACTAGGTTGTATTTTGCAACAGAGAAACACCCAGACACCAGGTATCGGCTCTAAATGCGATATGACGTTTGGTCTACGATTTGACGGGATCTTCACAATTCTTTAGCAATTGGCCTGTGAAATGTCTGACGAAGAAGAATTCTTATCTGAAGAATCGTATGAATTCGAGTTTGAGGAAGAAGAAGATGGCGACGTGCAAGAAGACGAGGTGGAAGAAGACTACCAACTAGTATGTATTGCCTCAAAATATTTCTAGACTGTACTAACTATCGACAGCAAAACAAGTATTATAATGCTAAGGGTCTAAAGGAAGACAATCCAGAGGACGCAATCAAGGAGTTCACATCAATAATTGAGCTCCAGAACTCCAACTATGATGAAGATGGCGCAGAGTGGATCTTCAAATCGTTGAAGCAAATAATGAAGGTAAACTTCCACGCAGGAAACTTCCAACAAGTACTACAATATCTTAATCAGTTAGTTTCTTTCGTTCCCAATGTAAATAGAAACTATGCTGAGGAATCTTTGAGTAAAATTCTTAATAACTATTCCCTCTCCAACGACACTCAATTTGTTAGCCAATTGTATGATATTATTCTTGGGTTTCTAGGAGATACTTCCGGGGGTAGCAACGATCGATTGTGGCTCAAGATCAATTTGAACAAGCTCAAAAACCTATTAGAGGAGAAGGAACTATCGGAGTGTTTCCCATTAATATTGTCGATAAAAGACAAGCTCAAGAACTCATCCGAGTCGATACGAAATTCTTTCTCATTAGAGGTAATTGCAGCAGAAATTGAGTACTACTCACAGCAGCCAACGATTGATTTGGTCAAATTGAACCAATTGCATTGTAAAAGTTCCACTATAACTAGTGCCGTAACCCATCCTCGAATAATGGGGACAATACGAGAATGTGGGGCCACAGTTCAATTTTATAGGGGCAACTACGAAAAAGCAAGACTAGAATATTATGAGTGTTTCAAGAACTATGACGAAGCTGGTTCTTCGTCGAAAAAGAAAATATTGAAGTATCTTACTCTATGTTCGCTTTTGACGGAAAATGAGGTGAATCCGTTCGAATCACAAGAGACCCAGAGTTATTCACAATTACCTGAATACTTCAATCTAATAAGCCTAGTCAAAGCGTATGATGAATTAAATTTGGTGAATTTCAATAAAGTGAAAGCAGAAATGAAAAAGCGTAATGATGAGTTGGTGAATGATAAGATTTTTATCCATGCATCAACACAAATTTTGAAGAATTTAAAGTCAAAAATCCTTGTCAATTACTTGAAGTCATACAAAACCATCAAATTTGAGTTTTTAACTCGAAAACTTGAAGTGAATCAAAATGAATTAGAGGATATCTTGATCCAACTTGCTAATTTGGGTAAGATTTCCAAAGTCAAACTTGATTTCATCAATAACTACATCGAAATGGAAGAATCCCATAATAGGTCAATTTTCCCAGCCAACCTTGATGCCAAGCAGGTGTATAGTAACATGAAAATGCTCGATGCTATTAATCTAGACAGAAATTCAGACCCTGCTCTAATGGTGGGTGTATTCAATGACAGCATGGAAATAGATGGGGAATCGACTCTGGGGACTATGGCGTCGCTCTTCGATAAGGATGGGGGTGGCTCTGTTCATTCACAAGAGTCAATTCTTGAAAGGTTCTTGTTATTAAACAAAGACAACACTAATCCTAGTGGGTACTTACAGAATATAGAATTATGGCTAAAGTATCTCGCCAGTGCCGTACCAGAACAGGTAACAGATGAGTTGAGTCAAAAAGATCAAATTTTTTCAGAACAACGGGCCGAGAACGTTGAAGGTGCCGGCGAAGCAGCAGCAAACGATAATGAAAACGAAGCTGCAAATCAGAACACCAATAATGGGATTTTGGGCAATGCCCTTTCAGTGCCAGTGCACGAGGACCATGACGAAGAAGAAGAAGAGTTAAATGTAGATAAGTTGGATGCCCTTCGAAACTGGACCAAGGAGCTCCAAGGTCATCAGGAGAAGTTGGTGAGTGGATACTTTGGTAAGTATTAGATGCGTATATGTCAGCACGTAGAGTAATTAAGAAACCGCACATTGTATAAAAATCGACTATAATTTTTTTCAGCTTTCATCTTGATGGAATTTTTTCACTCTTCAGCTTCATCTAATTTATTTTGTCAACTTTATATTTGATACTACTTTCTTCTTGGTACAACATCCAACAGCAACTGAATGGTATGTGTATTTAGTGAACAGAACTCCTATTGGTACAGATGATTAGAATTAACATGCGTTATCGTCATGATTTACCCATTTTACAATGTCTTCGGGTACAATTTGAAATCAACCAACACCTACATGAAAGTACCAAATGGATTTCTTCATTGATATGAAATATACTAACAAAGCAGGTGGTTTTTTGTCTGACAGTTGAATGCTGACTGAGCGAGTGTAAGGGGATGGGCTTTAGAGTTCTTTACAGGTCTGTACAGATCCTTTACAGGACCTTTCTGACTCTCTATTTCCATTTCATATCGCTTATTTGTAGATTTTCCCTCTATTGTAGGTAAGAAGGCACGGCTCTTTTCATTTTTCTTATCAAAGCTCAAAGAATAGCTTATCGCCGAGTTGATGCGAATTTTATCCGTTACTTCGTTCTTCGAATTTCATTCTCATCTCCTCTATATTTTCTTCTTACACCATGAAGTTTAACATGTGGAGTGAACTCACGCCAGAGCAGCGTTTGGACTCCTTGTTGAAAACTACCCCGATTGTCGATACCCACAACGACTTCCCATACCTTTTGCGCGTTCAACTTCATAATCAGCTTGAAATTGATCCAAAGTTTGACTTTGATGGTGATCTTTTAAACCACACATCCTTGCCGAAGATAAGGAAGGGGAAATTGGGGATCCAGTTCTTTTCTGCTTTCATTGAGTGTAGGTACCCCGATGAATTATCACAAGACTTTGCCTACCAAACGCCAATAGTACGAGATACCATTGAACAAATAGATGTGACGGAAAGGTTGGTAAACAAGTTCCCCGAATACATGAAATTTGTTCATAACTCGTCGGAGGCCATGGATACGTACTTGAGAGACAAAAAGTTGGCCGTGACTATAGGAGTGGAAGGACTTCACCAATGCGATGCCTCCATTGCCATGGTGAGAAAGTACTTCGATATGGGAGTCCGTTATATCACCTTGACTCATAACTGCGATAATCCATTTGCTACTGCTGCCAGCTCGGTAAAAGCTGGATTGCCAGACAAGGGGCTTACCGAATTGGGCCACAGGTGTGTACAAGAAATGAATAGAATCGGGATGTTGGTGGATCTTTCCCACGTCTCGTATCAGACAATGTTGGATACTTTGAGTACAACAAAATCACCAGTGATATTCTCCCATTCTTCTGCCTTCGCCATTTGTCCCCACCAAAGAAATGTGCCAGATGATGTGCTTTTTAAAGTAAAAGAGAATGGCGGTGTGGTGCAAGTCAATTTCTACCCTGAATTTTTGAAAAGACCTTCCCAGACCGAGAAAGTAACCATAGACGACGCAATCGACCATATATTCCATATTGCTATGGTTGCTGGTTGGGAGCATGTAGGACTCGGTTCTGATTTCGACGGCATCGATGAGGTTCCAGTCGGTTTAGAAGATGTTTCGAAATATCCCGACTTGTTGATCAAGTGCATGGAGAGAGGCGCTACTGATGAACAAGTTAAGGGACTCATGGGTGGTAACATTGTAAGGGTATGGCAAGAGAATGAGGTTATTGCGAAACAGCTACAGGACAAGAAAGAGCCGGTTGTTGACGATAATTGGTCCGGGAGAGTGTGGCCGATGTGGGTGGATGCTGCACTACTTCCTGAACTCTTTACAAAAGCCAAGGAATTATTTCAATAAGAGTTTCTATAAATCATGCTAACTATTATACAATTAAGAGTTTAAACTTTGAGTTGCTTAGCACCAAGCTTTATAGAGTTTGATGTAGAATGGCTTCTCCTTCCAGGCTGCCTTTTCCTCAGCAATTTCTTGCCGGAGAATATCAAGATCAACATGTAGTCTACCAGTGTCGAGATCAATATTTTCTGCTCTAATGAATAACTTCCAATCCCTCTTCCAAACTTTGTAAAACAACCATGACACTAGAAGAACGGGCAATCCCAAGTATACGATAAAAAAGTCGTACGCATTAGGAGAGACTCCAATTGGGAATAAAGCAATCCAAAATTGTGCAACTAATACCAATGAGTTTAAAATAAATCCGTAGTATGAACCATATACTCCTACTTGGGAGTTGAATGTTAATTCGTCGGTGGTTCTTCCTTGTACTGTCATGGCCCTTCTGAATCGAATGTGAGATAAGTTAATTGACATCCAGGTAAAAATAGAAGATAATCCTGACAACGCCAACAACCAATTGAATGCTTCTTCTTGTTTATCAGAAGCAGCAATGAATGCAAATAATCCAAAAATGTTGGTAATAATGATGGCAGCAAGGGGTCTTCCTGCTCTGTCAACATAACCAGTCCATCTTGGAGCCATTCCTTGTTCTGCCAACGAGTTCAAGGTTCTTGAAGTAGCATAAACGGAAGCATTACCCACACTGAGAACAGCAATTAAGATGACAGCATTGATAACACTAGGTAAGCCCTTGATACCCCCATTAACTATGGCAATGACAAATGGAGAGGCAGTAGCATCCACGCTGCTAGCACCGAGCAATCTTTCTGAGTTCCATGGCACCAATGTAGCAATGACGACTAAAGTACCGATGTAAAAAATGGCAATTCTCCAAAACACCTGTTTGATGGCAGTACCCAAACTTTTTCTAGGGTTTTCTGCTTCACCTCCAGCCAAGCCGATCATTTCCGTACCACCAAAACTGAAGGCGGCAGTAACAAATACACTACAAACCCCCTTGAAACCATGTGCAAATGGGCCGGGTGATCTCCAGTATTTTCCTCCAACGAAATCATGATTAGGACCTCCTCCGCAAATCAATACAATGCCTAGGATTATGAAGCCAATGACAGTTATCACTTTAATAAGGCAGAAGATGAATTCGGCTTCACCATAGCCTCGAACTCCTAACATGGTGATGAAGAATACAGTAACCCAAAATATGGCCACGAAGATATCGGAATTCAAGCTGGTGTTCCAATATTTTATGGTGATGGAGGCTGCTACCAATTCAAGAGGAAGAAGCACCAAGAATTGCATGAAATAATTCCATCCCACTGCAAAACCGACTGCTGGTTCAATGAATCGAGATGCATATATGTTGAAACCACCACTGATTGGGAAAACACACACGATTTCACCTAGCCCTTGCATGGTACTGTAGATGGCAGTTGCAATGACGGTCCAGGCAATGATAATACCACCTGGTCCACCGGTGCTCAATGCTGAGCCCAGACCCACGAAGAGACCAGTACCGATGCTTCCACCAATTGCGATCATCTGCAAGTGTCTAGATTTTAAAGATCTGGAGAGCTGGGAATTGGAGGCTCTAATATTTGCACGTTCTACGTCGTTCATATTATCGAACTCTTCTGGCGAGGTCTCTCTGTAAGTCAAGGTTTTGGATTCATCAGCTGGCTTGAAGGAGTCCTTGAAGGCCGTCCAAAGACTGGTGCTGCCTTGGTTGGAGCCATCTTCGCTCGTTATTTGACTGATCACCGACGAAGTGTCGCTTTTCTCTTTAGCGGAACTCATCTTGTGTATGGACTAGCAAATATTATGATAGAGGAAACTACAGCATATTTAAAGAAAGGGAGAGGCGATGACGATATGACGTGAGTCAAAATGTGCATCACCATTTGCGTAAAACGGGTGCAAATTTTCAAATCCGGAACGAATAGCGAAAAAGACCATGTATTTTCCAAGACTTATATACAAATTCAAAGGCACTTCCTTCTATGACTCACCGTCGAACAGAAAATGTCCTTACTTACTGCTTTTGGGGGCTGCAAAATGGGAAAGAAACTGCGACGGAAGAAAAAGCCGAGCAGGGAAGCCAGGTTCTGCAAAATTTTTTGCATTTTGCCGTGTTCGCGAGAGATGTTCCATGATTTTTCCGAGCAGACCAAAAGAAGCTATAAACGGCATCCAGTACCGAGTCACGAGATATGTATCGAATTTGCTAACTACCGAATCAGGAGATTGTTGGTCTAAAAAATGCAAAAAGGAAACGGTTCATGATGAATTGTGAATTTACTGGCATAGCAACTCGGTGACAGTTAATCGAGTGCCCCTCTAGTTAGACCTATGCCCATTCGTTCCCATATACCAAAAAGTTCATGCACACCTTTTATAATATATAAATCAGTGTGATAGATATCGACAGCATGACTGCCGACAGTGTTAAAATCATCTATAAAGTTGGTGATTATGGGTGTGACGTTAGAAGTAACATCGATGTCACAGTAAATGTAGAATAAGTAAATTTTGAAATCACCTTCTTTTTTATAAACTTGTGTTATAAATGATTCAGAAACGAAGTCAGGAATGCCCTTAAGTTCATTAATAGATATTTCACTTATAAGGGTTTTATTATTAATAACCATGGTAAAATATCGGTGTCGTTTTGATGTAATCTGTTAGACATCGTGGTAGCACAAGGATTAATATAGTATTTTGACTTTTAATCTGTGAAGAGGGGTTACGTAATCTGCGATCACGTGACAGTTAATTATAATATATAAACTGCATTTCCTTCAGCAAAAGACAGTAAGCCGAAGTAGGTTAGAGATTTGAAGATTAAGTTATATTATATATATATAGACATATATTATTCTCTGACGTGAGTATTCCTTATCTTCAGGGAGTAAATCCTTGATTCCAAATTCAATGGATCTTGTGGAAATCTTTGCTTATTTATGTTATTCTGATTATCCCCTATATCTCCCTAGCAAAATCCCCTTTTTCACTGTTCAGGCTTCTCATTGGTCATTAATCCCTCAATCCTACATGTAAAGGCTGTCCTTCACATAGCTGCAAATTGATATCAGTTGGTTAAACCCAATTTGGTTACTATCTCAGAATTTACAGCTTTTTTCTCAACCTCAAGTCGTTTTCTCAACATTTCTTTTTTACTAAGCTTGTTTCCCAATTGTACGAGACCAGGCACCTTTGACTCTCATGTTAATTTTGCCAAAGCATGAGGAAGGCGGGATTCTAGTGGGGTAGTCTGATTTATCAAAATACTTAGGTTTGATGTTTGTGTAGGCTTTATAAAGTGATTCCGGCTCCCACTTGTTCTGATCTTGAAGAGGATTCCGTCTCTTTTTCGCTCTCTTGACAAACTGTTGGTGGTTTCTAGTCTCGTTATATAGCTTTGCGTACTCGTCTTGAAGTTCTAATTCGGTAGTGATTGTATTTTTCACCTGATTGTGCACTTTTCGAGGCATACCGTAGGCTCGAAAATTTAGGTTGAGACGATGATGATGCATGTTCTTTCCATTGATGTAGAAAATCATTTTCCCGATATCGTGTTCTGTGATGCTAAGCTCAGACAAAGAAGGAGTCAGGGCTGATTCCGCTTTCGGAATGAAAGTCGGCGATATATTGGAAATTTGCATCATACTTTCAGTACCGGTATTGTAGTTCATCAGCTGGCTATCGTGGTGAGCTTCATGAGGATAGCTTTGCGAGTGAAACTGCTCTAAACCAAAAGTATCTATATGGTGCAAGCCGTTATTCAACAATGAAAAAATGTTGTTCATCTGTTGGCTCCAAGAATTGTCTTTATCATAGGGATGATGATGCTCACCCTTCTTATCTTCTCCGGGAAACATTATTGGCGAGTTCAAAAAGCTTGATGGTACTTCCTGGTTTTTGCCATTAAATGCCAAACTGTGATCTGAACTTGAGCCTGGTTCATTGAATTGCTCAGACGGTCCTTCAATAGCGTCAATGTGGGCCCCAGTAAGGAGTGTTTGAATAGCCAATCCATTTCTTGTAGCTCCCTCCAAGATTTGATCGGCGGCACCTATATCTATCAATTCATGTCCATATGGTTGTGATTTTGTCTTTTTGTTCCTGGATAATCCATGTAAGTGGTCGCTGGAGCTTGGTTTTCGTTTCAACGTACTCATAGTGTAGTAGCAAGTAGAGTGATGCAGGTGGTAGGAAAGTAATAATAGAAGATCTGCTTCAATATTTATCAGAAATTTCAGCAAGAAGAAGGCTGGGGGTTATATAGCATTAAACTTAGTCGGCTGTTAAAGTAACTTCTTTTGCATCCAGAAGTGTGACTGCGAAAAAATTGATCTGCTTAGCGCAAAAGGGAAAAACACTAAGAAGAGACATCTCTTGTACTTTATTATCTATTAGCAATACGTATTATAAAAATCACTTGTGGGCATGTATTCATTATCATAGTAGTTTTTGAGTTGGTTTAACCGATATTCGCTTAACTGATGTTCTTGGTGAAGTTTTGAAATCTCGTCATTTCTGAAATTGTTCAAAAAATCACTTAAGTTCATCTTATCAATCTCCGAAACCTTGAATACCTCCGAATTGAAGTTTTGGTTCACTTTACTTTTGAGAATGGAATTTGGCTTCTCCAAGGTTCTGAAATTGCTATGCGAGCGATTGCGGCGAAAACTGGTGGAAAGTTTTCTGGTAAGACTACTTGATCTGCTTAATCTGGGAGATGATTGTGGGGATTCCGTTAATTCATCAGAATATTCATAAGGTGAAATTGGCGATGGTGATGAAAATGGAGAAGCGCTATGCTTAGTTTTGTTATACACAAGCATATCAGCCATCTTGTTGAATTTTATTTTTTGTGACCTATTTCCCCCCAGGTTTTTGGGTAAAGTCAAATTCTCTTGATTAGAATTGCAAGAAGTAGCAGTATCTACCAAGGGAACTTTCAATGATACCGGTGCGCAATTGTAGTGCATGCTTTTATTCACAGTTTCCTTGAATCTCAGAAACATTGCCTTCAATGAGAAGGTGGCATTTTCTACCATGTCATCCTCCTGGTCAGTATCGGGTAATTCGAGGGGTGCTGGAGGTACAAAAGCTAAGTGGTTTTCAATAATTGGTGACGTCTGTAATGAAGTATCTTGCTCCAAAGGAGTGGAGGAAACTGGTGGTTCTAATGGAGTGAGTACGAATTCAAAGACATCATCACTGGAGGGTTCTGGAAAGTATGAGCTCGCTGGATCAAATTGGGGAGTAAAGGTGGGCAAGGGTTCGTTTTCGGTTGCAGACTGGGTTTCATTCTCTGATTCAGACTGATGGTCGTAATCAGGGTCAGACTGAGTAAACTCGGAGAAGATACTTTTGGAGGCGAACTTATTGAATATTGCCAACTCCACTGTTGAGCAAGGAGAGGTGGAAATTGATGAGCTGACACTCAATAAATGGAATGAGCTGTCGGATAAGATGCTCACACTATCACTGGAGACTTCTTCTGTATGCGGCGAATGGTGTAAGAATCTAAACAACTTCGACGTCAATGAAGCACTAGAAGCGGCAGTAGAACCTTGAAATGGCGAAGTGTTCATAATAGAAGCTGATTAACGAAGCTAAGTAAGATAAAGATGTTGATGATCAAAAGTAGAAAGTATTTTGTGGTTTCACATCAATTTTGCAGCCATTCGCGAAAAAAATTACAAAAGTGAAAAAAATGGACTATATTCGCTAAGAACTGCCAAACTCATAATATGAGCCTGCACTTCACCAGAGTCTTTGCCATAAAGTAGTTTGCTTACCAACTCTTTCGATGTTGGGTAGTGCCAACCACAAGACAATCATTAAACTATACAAACAAATAAACACTGGGAATAAGACGTAACTTCCCACTGATTGACCAATCAACCCAATAAGAAATGGGAATAAAGCACCACCTAGAGAACCAAATGCAGTAATGATAGTTGTGCTGACGATTTGAATTTTCCGGGGCAACATTCCTGGTTTGACAGAAATCCCGACTATTAACGAATAAGATGGACCGATCCACACTCCGGCAACGGCAACGAATGCACTGGCAGCAATAACATGGGGTAAGACCCACGCCAAAACCATGACAAGAATAGTGAGTAAACACATGATGAAAAGCGACCGCCTGGCACCAAATGCTTTGTAAACAGGATGAGTTAATAGCAATCTTCCCATGGTCAAACCAAACCAGAAGGCAGAAGCAACGTAACCAATGGAGTTGATGTCACCTCCTTTATAGTCTATAAGATAAGTGACACACCAACCTCCGATAGAAACCTCAGAACCCTGATAAAACATGATGAGTAAAGCAAGGAGCCAAGTAAGGCGATTTCCTACTGCATCTTTCATCGTTGCAGTAGAACCTTGGCCTGTTTCTTCTTCCTGGTGTTCGAAAGGTTTCAAGTCTTCATCTGCTCCTCTGAAGGCATATGCGAGGAGGAAGAAGTTGACAATCATTAGCCCCAAGTTGATGAGATACACGTAGTTCCATTTAACCCCTCCTTTGGTGATCATCAACGTAGCGAGCAAAGGAGAGATAGTAGCACCTAGACCGTATCCCGCATGATTGAATGATAGGTAAAGAGTCGATTTGTCGAGATTCGCCAAAAACACATTGCATTGGGCCAATACTATTCCCAAGCCGGCACCGCCAATACCAAATCCTACGACGATTAATGCAAAATGTGATCCGGATGATACAAGCGAGTACTGGATGATGGATAAGAAGCACCCAACCAAAAGCGAGTTTCTTTTACCGAACCAAGGCTGGATCTTGTGAGCGGAAACAGCCACTAGAATGAACCCAATGGCATTAGCCATCCAGATCAAAGAGACTACGGCATAGCTGATGTTATAATACCTTTCGATGAAAGGTAAAAGAGCCCCAGGAGCGGAATCGGAGTAACCACAGCTAAAAGTCCAAATGCAGAAAGCAATGGTTCTCATCAAGTTCCGTGGAGGGTTATGAATGGTCATTTTGGCGGGGCTAGATGCAGCACTTTCGAGATCCAGATGATTCAGGCCATTACTGCCTACAACCTCGATTGAATCATCCTGTTCGGGCGAGACAGTCGGTTCTGAATCAGCTCTCAACACCGATAATCGGACCATAGCTGGCTTGGTGATGGACATTGCTGGGAACGAAGGTCTTTTGCTGGGAGAGAGAGAGAGAGAGAGAGAGAGAGAGAGAGAGATCTGAGGTTGTGGTGACATATAAAAAGCAGTTGATCTCCATCTCAGGTTAGACCATGCTTTCGGGTATCTTTCCTAATACGGCAATGTAAGTCGGCCTGATGACAAATTCTAGTTTGACCGAAAACAGCCCCGGCCGGATCTATGTTGTATCGGTGCAGAGCGATGTGGCAGGGCGAGCAACAAGGCAGTACTCCGAGAGACAGAAGGATACGCCATGGTGAAGTCACGGGCACAGAACAAGGCACTATACGGGTAGAGCAGCAATTGTACGAGCAGAACAAGGCACACAGTGAACAAAGGGACTCCTACAAACGGACAACTTTGCAATCTGATCGCAACAGTGCCAACCTGATCACTACTGTCGCCAGCAGATCACGCCAATCACCGACAAGGCGATTGAAGATTTGTGGGGTCGGCCTAAAAATCGCAACCAATGCACATTTCGCATATATACCGAATCTAAGGCAAGTTTCTGCGTCACAACGCAGCCTGGCCGGAACAACTATTTTGCTCCAACAGACGAGCCAGAATTCTAATCTTAGACCAGCAGAAGGGTTACAGTCGTAGAGTAAAGTCCGGATCCTGCCTCCCCCACCTGGCGACGGAAGATTATCCGAAGAAAATAAAATATGGGCTCAGCAACCCCCTGATGATTACATCATAGAATGCCAATAATACCCGCGTTAGTGAAAAAAAAAAAAGGAGAGAGAACAAAAAAAAGAAAAGAAGGCCTAGATTTCGCCAGGCTTTTATTTTTCAGGATAGGGACAGACTTAAGGAGAACGAGAGTAGGAAGGGTTGTATTTGTTTTGTTCCTAATTATATACCAAAACCCGGCTTATTTGGAGGAGATTGAAAAGTATATTTCTCCATCAAAATATCAAGAAAAATCTTGGTGCATGTTTCGGTTTTAGAAAGAGCCGTTGGATCCATTTTGAGGGTGAGTGCATCAGGACACACTATTTTTATATAAGACCCTGAACTCTCCTAGAGGAAACTGAAATTGATCGAACCAAAAAAAATAAAAGAGACAGCTTGTCGTTTTCTTTCCTATAGTGACGATGTCGTTCGAAAAGGAGGCAATTCTTCCGGCAACCAACCCCCAGCTGCCGTTCTTTGTCAATCTCCCTGCTCACGATGCTAGGCCCGTGAGCCATTTGATCGATTACTTCAAGTTTTGGAAAACCTTCATCAAATCCTTGATTTACTACTTGAAAGAGTTATGTTTGATCAAGGAATTCGATGCCAACTTGAACTTTCAGTTGATCAATTCGGTTCAGTTCCCTTCGTTCAAGAGCTTGCCGTCCAAATATCGCCAGTTGATCGAGCAACAACAGCAGCAGTTGCAACAACAATTGCAACAAAACTCCCAATCTCCAAATAGTAGTGGCCATGGTACCCCCAAGAATGAATTGAAAAAGACCCTATCCAATACCAGCGTCAGCACCTTGAGTTCCGCCCAAACCTTCGATAATGGAAGTACCACCCCACCCATCGAAACCAAACGGCCTAATCTTTTTAAGACAAAGTCTAACCAGTCATTCTTGAAAGGTCTCACCCCTGGTGGCAATTCTAATAGTAGCGCCAACAGTAGCCAAGCCAACTCCGGTCATAAACGTAACATCTCCTTCAATAAGTTTGGCTCCCACACCAGCCAGGTCTCGTTGCTGCCTCAACCCCATTCTCCTAACCAGCTGACAACGTCCCTACCTAAGCATGCCAACCAGCTGACAACCTCTCTCAACAAGCAGAATCATCAACTGTCGTCTACCAAACAGTCTCCGCAAGGGAACGGCAATGCCACTAACAACACCAATGTAAACGACGTCCATGTCCCGGCCAATTACTTCGCCGAAGACTCGTTGTTCAATAACTTGGCCCCAGCATTGATAAACCATCACTATCAGTTATACCAATCGCAATCGAAATTTTATAGAGAATTGGTGGTGAAGCTTATTCCTCGGTTAGAGAACTTGTTGAAGAATTTGGGTGCGAAAATCAAAGAAATCAAATCGACCTTGAAAAATGATTCTTTTGCAAACACTTATTTGATCAAGGAAATCAGTAAAAGTGGCAAGATTTTGAACAGTTATATCAGTTCCATCGAACGCTATTCCCAAGATAAACCAGTAACGAAGAAAACATTAGAAGAACAAGATGAAGAGGAAGGTGGTGTCTTGGACGATCCATTTTTGATCAAATTACAAGTAGATTATCAGATCAAAAACCAACTCATTCATGAAAGCTACATGTTTGCTTCATATATCAACTTACAGAACATCTCCAAGGACTTATTGACTTATGTCTTGAAGGAGTTGAATATCGTTATTGACAAATGTGGGAAGTTAATTAACCAAGAGTCAGTCTACTCCCAAACGGCAAATGAATCTTCATTAATCAACTTATTGAATATCTTGAAAAAGACGGTACCGGACCAATCTTCTTCTCATGATTGGGAATACTTCATTCTGAATAATCCGAATTTCATCAACACATTCAAATCTACTCCCAATAACCCCAAAAAGGAGATTCGGAGCTTCACCAACATAACCCTTCCTTATGCCAATTCGATTCACAACAAATGCTTGAGGTTTGGTATCATGTACAAGAAGCTGAAGATATTGAAGAACTACAATTGTTACTACTACGTTTTGACTTGTAACTATCTCCATGAGTTCAGATTAGATCGGGAAGATACAAATGGTGACGACAGTCAGAGCCATCAACACTCAAAGAAGAACTTGCGTAAGGACAAAATTGGCGGTTTTATTGGTCACGATGATTTCCCAATTAAATCGTATAATTTGAACGATTACAACATCAAGTCCAAAGACGATAAGGACTTGAAATTTGTTCTTATTAAAATCTCCAAATCCTCGCAAAAGCACACATTTAAGTGTTCGTCAGGAGAGGACTACGATCATTGGTTTGGCGACTTATATGAGTTGTTGAAGTTTGGCAAAGACCACTTGAAACGATTCAACCTCGTCGAAGAGAAAGTACAAATTCGTGAGGAGGAATTGAACAAGAAGAAAGAACTCAAGAAACAACTCAAGAAGGAGAAGGAGATGAGGGTGAAATTGGAACAACAGACTAAGGGAGACAAGTCAGCAGAATTGAGATTGAACTTGAATAGTTTACTTCCCAAGAATGGTCTGGAACAGAACGAAAGCTTATCAGGAATTTTCACTCCTCGGATCCATACTCCTAATGAGAGCATAAAGGGAGATGCAGGTATGGAACGGAATCCATTTGAAAACACATTATACTACGAAGCTACTTCTCCACTAACTTCTCCAAATTTGTCATCGACATCATTGCCCGGTAAAGTTCCTACGCTCACCATCAAATCTCCACACTTACTGCCAGCTATGCACAATGACAGAAGTCCTTTAAGTTCTTCATTCCCTGTAGTGAGAACTGACAGCAACAATCTTAACATTTCTCCACCGGCATTGATTGCCACGTCTCCTGCTGGAACCCAGAAGGTCGAGTTACCACACCAGGTGGAGCACGAAATGTACTTGAAGATGCAACAGGAGGTATTGAGACAACAGCAGGAAGTCTTGAACCAGCGGATAGAAAATGCGGCCTCAAGACCTCATTCGCCCAAATTCAGCGTTCACGATGGATTTTTGTCTACTAATTCAAGAGCATCTTCTAATGAGCTGATTAACTCGATGATTCACCAGCCAACTTCTAATATTCAGAAGATGATTAACTCAAATAAGAATATGATTAACTCTCCCACTCGTACATTCGAGCTCAATGATAGCGATTCTTCGCATGATGTTGCTAAATAAGTCTAAATATGGTTAATATACTTTTACACGATGTAAGCGATATGGGTATCTACTAGTAAAATGATCCGAATTTTGCAATTTTCAGTAAAAGTTAGAATAATTCTATAACTACAGTAGACTATCCTAATTCACCTCGTATATATAACTTCCATTTGAGAAAAAGCCAGAAGATACGAAACAAAACCTGCAACTAAGAGAAGGTTTATGACTACTAAACAGACAATGTCCCTGAGTCTATTTTGCTATGAAATTGCCATTACCCAGCCAATTCCTTGCGTTTAACCCGCTTCCCGCTATCACCTACCGATCTCATCACATCTACAGCATTGGCTACGTCCTATCGCCAGATTTTGCCAATTGCTACAGCCGCAACCAGATTCGGTCCAGGGCAATGGATCGGCTGTTCTATATTTAGCCGAAGCCGCAATGTCATTCTGGCAGTCATCGATCTCATCAGCATCGCCCTTCCTCCGCATGTGACCCGCACTACAATACCACACCCACGCCGGCTGCCCACTACGAAATTCGAGGCCGAGCCAGTGACAATTAGGCCGCTAAGAGGTGAATATCTAACAATTGCTCCGATCATCAATTACTGTTAATTGCTCTCACCTCGTTTTTTTTTCACTGAAATTAAGCACAAAAATAAAAATAAGAGGTACTTTCTTTACTACTTCTTTTTTCTTTTTTATAAATAAACCACTTTTCTACCACTTTCTTATTCAAAGTTTTATCCCATTATGTCGTACGCTAGTGGAGTTAGAAAGCACGAAACGGCCATTGCGTCAGATGCCGAGTCCGATGCCGATATCATCGAAACCATTCCCAACCCTCCTATCAGAAGATCATCTTCGTTATTCTCGTTGTCCTCCAACCAAGAACCATTGCCCAAGCCAGACGAAATCGAGTACCAGAAATTCTTAAATGATGACAGACACTTCAGTTTGATAAGAAACCTACACATGGCGGATTTCATCACCCTATTAAACGGGTTCAGTGGGTTCTATTCCATCATCTCGTGTCTTAGATTCGCGTTGACGGGGAAAACCCATTACGTGCAAAGAGCCCACTTTTTCATCTGTTTGGGATTGTTCTTTGACTTCTTCGACGGCAGAGTCGCCAGATTAAGAAACAAATCCTCCCTCATGGGCCAAGAATTGGATTCTTTGGCTGATTTAATCAGTTTCTCCGTAAGCCCGGCCATCATTGCATTTGCAATTGGATTCAGAACCACCTTTGACGTGTTAATTTTGTCCTTTTGGGTGTTATGTGGATTAACCAGATTAGCTAGATTCAACGTCAGTACCAATAATATCCCTAAAGATGACACTGGTAAATCTAAGTACTTCGAAGGATTGCCAGTGCCTTCCAATTTGGTTTGGGTGGCCTTCATGGCAGTGTTAGTGTACAAAGATTGGATTTTGGATAATCTTCCTGGTAGCATTGTGTTTGAGGGAACATTTGCCGAGTTCCATATTGTCACTATTGGATTTTTCTTCCAAGGATGTGCTGAAATCTCAAAATCATTAAAAATTCCAAAGCCATAACTACGTAGGGCTGTGATATTTATTAGTGTGTAATTTATTGTACATATTAGCTTTAGTATCAAAAAAGAGCATTGGACAGTTTGTAGATTTGAAAGGGGTTGTACTATGTGAAAGTGCAAGGGAACTTCCAAGCATGTTTCGCAACCACTCAACAATGCCATTTACCAACAAAACTCCAAACTGTTAGAAAATAGCAAACAGCTCTCTTTGAGTTCTTGCCAGTGAGAGCTTTAGAGCTCACGAGAGTTCTTGAGCAGGTACAAGTTGTAGACACTATCAGCTACAAGCAGAGATCGAGAACAGTTCATGGCATGTGATTAATTAGATCTAAATTTGCCATACTAAAAATTTAAATACCCGCTTTAAAGGCATGATGCTAACAAAACCCAAAACTAGTCTTTCTACTAGTTCTTCCTATGACTGTGAGCGGAACTAGCACATCACATTATGCTTTTCTAAAAGGATTGGAAAAGGTGATGATCTCCAAATCACGAAAATCTATTCCATTGAATTCCCCCGTTTGTAGTTGATCATAGTCCTCTTTCTTGAAGTTGTGGGGGTCCAAAATACCGATCTTGGCCGGATTTAAACTCAATGAGTGGTCTTGTTCACTGATATCCTGGTTTTGGCATGCTTCCCAAAAAACATTATGAATCTTATTCAACTTCAACATCCATAGTAAACGATACTTCCACACCAATTCATGTCTATTTACAGGGTCGGAGTCACAGGATATACCCAATTTACTCAATTCATGATGGAACACCGCCACCAAGTATAGCAATTCTTTGCTGTTTTTGATTTGGTCCATTAAGTAGGTGGTTTTATCATGGGTCAGGGCATTCTTCACTAGCTCTTCCTGGTACTTATCTACGTCTTTCACATAGTTAAGAGCATTGACGAAGAAGTTCCCCTTTTTTGAATGCTGAGGCACGGAGTAGAGCCTTATACACTCAACAACAGCTTGTCTACCTACCACAGCTCGTCTCGCAACGTTTCCAACTGTTATGGCCCTTATCATCTTTTGATGAAAAAGAACGGTAATTTTTCAGTAACAATTTTTGTGTCACTCATTTTTTTTCACCGTTCGCTTGCGAATTTTCAAATCACCAAATTTTTTTCCTCTCTACATACAAAACTCCTTCTCCATCCACTGAATCAGAGATAAAAAAGAAGAACTATGATTAGAAGATCATTATACTCTGTTGGAAGGGTGATGAGCCGCCCGCTTCCAAGCATGTATGGACCTTCTTTGAGAGTGCATTATTCCACTAAGAAGGATGATAAACCTCAATCAATTTTGACGGATGACTTGTTGGCCAAAGCAGGATTCGAAGAATCAGAATCATCCAAACCAGAAGAGGAAGAAAAGGGAGATGAAGAAAAGGGAGAGCGTAGAAGAAAGAGAAGAAACCAAACTAGCAAAGATCGTCAAAGAGAAAGATATGCCAATTGGTTCTATATTCTGTCCTTCATCGGTGGTGGACTCGGAGCTGGTTACATGGCCAGAAATTGGGACAGCGAAGAGGAGCAAAAACGCTTAGAAGGGGGCAACATTTCTAATGGGTTCGCACCAGGAGACATGTATGGCCGTTTAAGCAAGAGATTTGGATCGTTTTTTTCATTTTTCCTGGAACCAGCTTTTGAGAACTTGTTACCTCCCCCACCACCTGAAGCTTACAGAAGACCATTGACTTTGGTAGTCACATTGGACGACTTTTTGATTCACTCCGAATGGGACAGAAAAAATGGTTGGAAAACCGGTAAGAGACCTGGTTTGGACTACTTCTTGGGTTACTTGTCGCAATACTACGAAGTAGTCATTTTTTCTTCCAACATACAGATGTACTCCGAAAAAATCGTTAGTAAATTGGACCCATTGCATGCTTATGTTTCGTATGCATTATTTAGGGAAGGATGTCGTTACAAGGACGGTAAATTGATCAAAGATTTGTCATTATTGAACCGTGATTTGAGTAAAGTGGTGATGATTGATGTTGAAGAAGATTCGGCAGCTATGCAACCAGAAAATTCCATCATTTTGAAGCCTTGGGATGGTAAACAAGATGATACCTTGGTTAAATTGATTCCTTTCTTGGAATACATTGCTACCCAAAATATCAAGGATGTGAGACCTATCTTGAACTCTTTCCAAGACAAATCCAACATCATTGAAGAATATGGAGCAAGAGAAAGAAAATTGAGAGAAAAATGGTATGAGGAAAACAAACATCTCATTCAAAACTCCAATAGACTCAATAGTGCATTGAGCACATTAATGGGGGTTTCGAATACGTCCAGCGGCTCTAAAGGACCAAAAATGCCTTTAGACATCATCAGAGAACGGGGCCAAATGCAGTATGAACATTTCCAGAAGTACTTGAAGGAAAATGCACCCAAGTTTTTGGAAGAAGAGCAAAAGTTGAAGGATGAGTTCGGTAAGTTGACCCTCAACAAGATCTTGACTCAAGGAGCCCCAACTGCTGAGGACATCGCCAAGGCCCAAGCTGAAAGATTGAAGGAACAATCTTAGTGTATATAGATGAATAAACCAACCCGTACCACAAATTAACACCCGTACATCATCACAAACATCCGTGCACCAAATTTAAACATCCGTGCACCATAATTCTCGCACCGTTTGCCGAAGTCGGGCGGGTATGCAGCCTGTAAGCGGACAGTAAATGTCATAACTGTCGAGGTTCTTCCTCGGGGCCTAGATTGAGTTGCAGACCAATCCGCAAACTCACCGTTACCGGCCACTGGTGGACTATAACCACAGGTACGTCGTGGGCCAATCTCCGAAGGCAATGGAATGCGGCTAGGCATGAAATTCCTCTTAAGCGTAACCAGTAGCAGACCCCGTAAATGTACAGCTCACAGTGCCAACGTGTAAACCTTGCAAGCAAATGTGCAGACTATATCTGCTAACATGTAAACCACCGGTGAAATGAGCTAATTGCACCCTTCCAACATGCAATTTTAAAGTTGTACAAAAAAGCTTTTTATCTGATCAATCAGTAGAAATTTTCACCCGAAAAAAAAATTAGCCAATAGCGATCATTTACATATAACCAGAATAAGGGAAAAAAAAAAGAAAAAAGAAAAAAGAAGGAAAACTGGCTACCCTTTATCCTTTTCAATAAGTGTCTTTTTTATTCCTATCATCGAAGCTACCCTTACGAAGTAGAGTTATTGCTGAGTGAACAATCATTAGCTTTTCATCTGACTAATTCGTAGTTTTGATCCTTTTGTTTTTCGTGTCGTTTTTATTCATCTGTCAGCTTCCTTCCCCTCCTCGTCGTCCCTTAATTTAGATCCTTTCCTTGATTTATTCTCGTCCTGACTAGTGAATCATGTCTGCCAGAGGTCCCAGCATAGCCCCAAGATCGCAGGCTGTTGCCCGTTCTCCACTTGCCATGTCGCCTCCAACCACCGTACCCAACAAGGCTATGGCACCACCAAATCCTTCTCCCAGGCCCATCTCCATATCCAGCTCCTCCGACGATAGTGGATTCCCGCAAATAATCACCTCCAAAGAGTGGGTTTTACCCCCTAGACCAAAGCCCGGCAGAAAGCCCAGTGTGGATACGCCGGCTTCCAAGAGAAAGGCCCAAAATAGGGCTGCCCAACGGGCCTTCAGAGAACGTAGGGCCACGAGAGTCCAGGAACTAGAGGAAAAGCTCCTTGAAGTCGAAAAGGAGAAGGAGGTCAAAGAATTGGGTCTTGTGAGCACCATCAACAAGTTGAAAATTGAAAACCAGTTTCTCATGAAGAATCTAGAACAAATGAGAGCGGACATTAATTCGTTGAAAACATCGTCAGCTGCTCCTTCTCCTTCGGCTCATCAAGCCCAGAATATTACCGCAACCCACAATGACAGTCAGTATACTTCTCCGTACCCTCAGCACCTGCAAAAGAGCATCGACTCCCCTTTGGCTTCCACCGGCTCTAATTCTTCGTACTCCGTGCAACAAATTTCTCCCGCCCCATCGGCTGACTCTCCTCCCGTATTCCACAACCATCCTCATCATCACCTCAACCAACAGCAGTATGCTCCTTCCAGCCTTAACCAAACTGCTACTCCGGTTTCAAATAACACTACCCCAGATAAACCATTGAAGACTAATAGTAATCAAGCCGATTTTGACTGTGGAATTTGCCTCAAAGATCAATGTCTATGTGAATCTGTAGGGTTAAAGGATACCACCAACGCTGAGTTGGAAAACAAGTCTCTTGAAGAAACCATCAAATCATTCAAACCAATGGCTGCAGTGTCGTTGAAGTCGAAGAAGAGAAAGGTGCCTGGTAGCGAGCCCAGGGAAATCGATTTTACTAAACAATTCAGCAAGAAAGACTTGAAACCCATGCCAGACTTGAAACGTTCAAAGCACAGTAGCAGTAATAGTTTGTTCCAAGCAGTTGACTTAGCTGCAAAGAAAGAAGAAGCAAGCGCATTCAACGAATCATCTCCAGTAGATAACTGTGGATTCTGTTCCGATGATACTCCATGTGTTTGCCGTGAAGCAGCCAAAGAGGCAGCCAGATTGAATGAATCATTAAACAAAAGTAGTAGCAATGAAGTTTACATCAAGCAAGAAGAAAAGGAATTCGAGGCTGAAGAGGAAACCTCCTTACCTCCAATTCAGTTAAACTCCAACAGTTTCCGCAAAACCTCGTTGCCAGTAATGCATCCAGGCCCTTCGGTGGAGATTAGAGAAATAACTAATCTCACTCCTGGTGCAGTTCCTACTGTGGTTAGACGGAACACCAATGGTGGTGACTACATAGCCGAATCGCCGGAATACGGCAACTCGGAGCCAGAAGGTAATGCAACAGGTGGATGTACCGGTAATCCAGGTGCATGTGCCCAATGTCAAACTGACCCCATGTCTACTTTATTCTGTGCTACTGTTGCAAATAAAGTGAAGGAAGACGAGGAAAAAATGGTTGTCCTATCTCCTAGTGCTGGTTCCCCAACAAAAGATTTCGGTAGTACTTCGTACTCTCCACCTCCGGCCATTTCACGTAGCGGGTCAAAAAGTAACATTCCAGTGGCATCGTTGACTAATCCTTCTACTCCAATAGCGACTACTCCTGGAGGTTCTGTTTCTTCGTCTACGGGGATGTTCATTCCATGTGCTGATGCTTATAAGACGTTATCCAGGCATAAGAAGTTCAACTCAGTAGACTTCAGTACTTTGGTAGGAAAATTGACTACGAGAGGAATGCAGGTTGAAGTTCAGTCTGTTGCTAATGTCTTAAGAGAACTCGACAGAAGACTCTACAATTAGTTGGAGATTTCTTTCTTATTTTTATGTCGTATCATATCCATGCATATCTCGGTTTAACGGTCACTTCACTTCTATCATGTTTTTCATTAAGTCGTTTATTTTTGAGTTCATTTCTCTTCGTGTTCAACATTATATTAACATTTAAAATCTTGCTTCACGTAGTTTCATCATGTAGATTCATATTTGGCAGCTTATACATTTGCTGACAAAAGTTTCTTCAAAAGGTACACGGGAAATTCGCAGCCAAATGTAAATTGGATAAGCTTTAGCACCACGATAAAGAACCTATACGGCCACAGAAAAGCTCTACTTGGTGACTAAGAAAGAGACACCAAATGCTTTTATGAAGCAGTTACCGGTAATAATCTGCGTCGTCGCTTAATTCTGGCACTAAGTAGGAGTCGCTGCTCGACCACAACCTCTCCAAGGAGATCGAAGCATGTCAAGTATTTTCAAAGGGGCTCAAATAGTTCAAAGGAGCTCAAATAACTCCTCTTTCTCCTTTGCATCCTTTTGAAGTCGATTTCTTTTTGAGAGGAGCCCAACTGCGCTAGTGATGGTTTAGATTGCAAAACTACCAAAACGTGGTCGTGCCCTGTCCAATATCATGTAATTTTCAAATCATCTCTTCTAGAGACTGTCAAGTCCACTTCTCTTTCTCCACAACCACCCTCAGTAGACCAGACTCGAGATATACAACATGTCCGTCCTACTACGGGTGCACCTGACCAATATTAACCGTTTACCGATAGTAAAAGCTATCACCAGGCGAAATTTTCACCGATCCAATAAACTTTTCAGTCCCAGCCCTAATGAGACCCCAGCTCCTCCGCCGAACTTGTCAGAAGCCCTTAAACTTAATACCAAGTTTCGATTGAGTAAGAAAGAACTCAAAGACTTAGATAGCGAGGCATTAGTGAATCACAGGAAGAAAGTTCAGAAGTTCAAGAAGGAAATCAATGATACCGTGCTCGACCCAGAAGTGAAAAAGTATGAAAAAAGCGAGTCTGGACCAACCAAAAAGCGCCCTCCTACTGAAGAGATCAAGAAATTTGACAGATCTCAGTACGATTCGAAGACAGGGACCCCGGACAAGAGTCGAACCACCAGTTCTCTTGGTCGACTACTAAGACAAGCACAGCGAATGAACATAGAACCTAGCAAATCGTCTGGCCCGAAGGTGACGATTCCTCTACGTCGAGACAAGTACAACTTCGACCCCCAGAACCGGCTGGTGGAGTCTGTCGGAGAACTAGATACGTCCAAGATCCCTCGCCTTGGCCATAAGCTTGACCGAACATTGTTCTCGCCCGGTGTGCACTTCTTGCAAGATCCCCGTACCCGAATCTACAATTTCTCGCCGTACTTGAAGAACATCATCAAGTACGAGGATTTTGACTTTGATATGATTGAAAAGTTTGTGACTGTGTCCAAAGATAAGACTTTACTTCGAGCCGCCGTAGAGAATGGCACCAAGTTTTACTCGTCAACGTCATCGATGACATCCACATTGACCCAATTCTATTTCTTGCTAAACAACTACGATGCCAGTAATTTGGTCCGGTTCAATTTCCCCAAATTCAGCCGTACCGTGCTCAACACTCCGAGTAGCTTTTTGGTTAGTGCCAAGGGTAAGAACCCGGGAACCAATGAGACCATCTACTCGGTGGAAAGTGATAAGTCGACGGACCAGGAGATCTTGTTGAGTGCAATGGGCCACTGTCTCGAGGCGGTGTTGACCCACGAAGAAGACGATTTCACCAAGTTCGACCTCCGGTATAAGACGGATAAAGTGATGAAGTACGAGGAGGAGAGAATCGTCAACGAAAACAGCTACAACTACGCCAAGTTTGGGAAGTTTTTGATGCGGTCTCAGTTGGACTGCTACGATGAGCGGTTACCGGGCAACGGGACGTTTGACTTGAAGTCCCGGGCTGTTTGTTCCATTCGATACGACCAGGGGAACCCCAATCTTGCCGACAACACATACCAGATCTGGAAATTAAGCGGGCAGTACGAATCGTTTGAACGTGAGTACACCGACTTGATTAAGTTGGGGGCATTGTTGAAGTACGGGTTCCAGGCGAGAATAGGGCAAATGGACGGGATATTCGTGGCCTACCACAACATCAACACGTTTTTTGGGTTCCAGTACCTCCCGTTGAGCGACATCGACAAAGTGTTCTACTCCAGTCAGCTCCGAATTGGGGCCAAGGACATCTACAGCCTTGACGACTTAGGCGATGAGCTCCCGTCGTACATCGCGGATGAACAGTTCAAGATGTCGCTCGATATGTGGGAGAAGATCCTTGACACCATCATCCGTGATGTAGACCGCCACAAGCCGTACAAGTACAACAAGCCCACGATCCGCGTGGTGATGAAATCGCTCACTGACGATAACGGGGACCAGGTGCTCCGGGTGCTGGCCATTCCACTCACCGACAACGACGTGGACCGGCTCCAGAACTTCTCGAAGTCATTCAAGACCAGTTTCCGTGACGGCACCCCGCAGGACCGGCTTGAGCATTTGAAGCAGCACCAGAAGCAGCTAGAGGAGTTCAACGAGTCGACGGTGCACCACTCTGAGATTGGGGTGTTGAATTACGAAATGGATGCGAAATTCTTGTACAAAAACGGTCGACGCACGAAGACGTCATCGGCATACAGCGTCACCAGCGCCCGGAAAAACCACATTTCCGTCGACTACAACATCCGCTGCTTACCGAGGTCGCCCAAAGTGTACTTGGCCCTTCTCAGGGCGCAGACGGACTTGCTCACCCAAGGCTTTTCTGTGTACGAGAATGCTGACGGGGACAGGGAAGCGAAGGCGAGCGACGAGAGTGAGGAGGCGGAGGTGGAAGAGGAAGGCATAGAGGATGCCATCGAAGTGAGCGAAGCCGAGCGAGAGAATGCCATGCGGGTTTATTCAGCTGTGGGCAAGGTCAGGGCGAAGATGTGGGAGGAGAAAGATAACAATCCCGTGGTGTATGAGGCCAAAAGGGAAAGCGAGAGGTGATAAGATCGTTGACGGGCAGGACCAAGCCTGTCCGAAGAAGAGGTACGGACAACATTGGGCGTGGTCGCAGATAGGAGTTCATTGTGGGCATGGTCGATGCGTGGGCGTGATCAGATAAGAGCTCGTGGTGAGCGTGATCAGATAACATCACGGTGGGCGTGATCAGATAAGACATCATGGGTGGGTGTGATCAGATAAGACATCATGGGTAGACGCAGCCCGCGCACGGGGCCGACCTAGGCCAGATCTGCGGCCGATAAGAGATCATGGATGGGAATCAGCCGAGACCATCGACAGAGCCTGCGCACGGGCTCCTAGATCATCGGCCGAGACCATCGACGTAGCCCCGCACACAGCCTGCTAGAGTTCAGACCAGCGCACGGGCTCCTGGACCAGACCACATGCTGGGCCCGGACCCACTCCCCACCTCTCGGCGTGACCTGCCCGCCTCGGCATCTGTACATACAAAATATACACATTACACAAGCCCGTGGGTGATGACGTAACAAGTCCGTGCCACGGCCCCTTTGGCCGAAAAAAAAACAACTCTGTTCATGCACAAAACGGGAAATATTTGTCACCAGATGCCCCGTTCAGCCGGAGCATCGCTTTTCTTTTGGGGCCATCACCTAACGCAGACATGGAACATATCATTTTTTTTCTTATGACTCAATCCCTGTAGTTTATAACCAAACGAAATCCAGTAATCTGTTTTCTCTCCTCCACCGTCCACCACATATATCTTTACGCTATGCCAGCTTCTTTTTTCATAGACGCCGACCAGGCCTCCCATAATACTTATAAGGTGCCGTCTCACAAGGTATCGGCGCCCGCTCCTACTCCGTGCTCCTATTCCAGCGGCCTCAACTTGCGCTCCGGCAGCACCAGCTCCATGAACTCGTTATTCGACTCCACTCCGGCCACCCAGGCCACCACCGTCGCCGACACTCCGCACAACGTGTCGTCCATCACCGAGATCCACCAGCTCATCAGTATCAGCGACCTTCATGATCTTATCCACAAGAAACTCATTGATAAAACCATCGTCATGCTCGTCGGGTTGCCAGCCTCCGGCAAAAGTACGTTCTCCAAACAACTATGCCAGTATCTCAGCAGCCATGACATCAAAGCCAACATCTATAACGCTGGAAACACCAGAAGAATGCAAAGACAAACCAGCGACAGCGAATTCTTCAACCCAAACAACATCTCCGCCAAAGCAGAACGTGAGATGTACGCCAACATCACCATGAACAACTTGTTGCACGACTTACACCACGACATCGTTAACGTGGGCTTCTTGGACGCTACCAACACCACGGTTGAAAGAAGAGCCCGTATGCTTGGATTGATGAAAAAATCAGGTGTACGGGTCGAAAACGTGATGATCTTGGATATCCAATGCTGTGACGAACGTCTTCTCAACTTCAACATCTGTGGTAAGGCCTTCAATGATGACTACAAGGATGTTGCCTACAATGAATTCATTGCCGATTTCAAGGAAAGAACCAAACACTACTTCAAGGTGTACGAGCCCGTCACCCCGGAAGAATTGGACAACTTGAAGGAGGTGTCGGTGTATGCCAAAGTGTCGAATGGAGGAAGTGATCATGTCATCAACTACCTCCATCCTCATGCCACTACCAGCGCAACTATTCACCACATTACCGAATTTATCGAAAACTACGCCTCTACTGAAGGCAAGAGGTACTTTGAAGCTGTTGATGCTTTCTACTCTAGATGAGTATATATTATGTTCTTAATGAAATTACGACTTGACGGTTCACATCGACTGGCGATGTGACGTACTTTTTTTGGGGGGTTCCGGTTACAAACTTATAGAGCCATGGAAATTTATAGACTCTTCCATGCATATATTTATTAAATATTCTTCATGCATTGCATACGCATCTGCAGAACTGTAGAAGATAACTAGTGCGTCAATGGCTGCAATTACTCTTCTCTTCAGCTTTTGCTGAGAACTGACACAAGGTGAGAAGATTATATTAGAGTATACAGTACATTTCTATCATCACCCAGAGATCACAAGCTTATCAGTCACGTGAAATGGCAGATATAGTAGTTCAAGAAGTCATTCTGCTTTAGAGGAACCCTTCTATCAGAAAAGTTCTATCCTTGCCCCTATATTGATAGCCCCTTATAGATTTATCCTGTTCGTTTGTCCATAATGTTAAGTCTAGAACCCACCAAGTCCGGGAATGCCCCCGTAGGTGGGTCTATGCGCCTGGCCGTCCGCTTCCGAGTGTTGATAGTTCAAGCCCGGAAGATTGACTCCGGCGTCGTTAGTATCACCGTAATCATTTGTAGCTCCCGATGCTCCGTTCGCAGGCTCGAAAATAGCATTGATGTTGTTATTCACACCAAAGTACCATGCTCCCACCTTATCGTTGGTGTAAAGAGGATCTTTCAAAGCATTAGGATCATTTGGACGGGCCCGGGACCAGAATCTCGCCGAACGGTCAGCTCCCGCAGAGCACAACACATGCCCCAAAGGATGATACTCAAGCGCATGGATGGCTTTTTCGTGAGCATAGGGAATTTTATGAACTTGTTCGTAGCCTACTGTAGAAGGATTACTGGAGGAGCTGTTGTCGTCACTTTTAAGATTGATTCCATCTGGAATATGAGTATTCAAAAGATACTGGTTCATTGACCCATCGTAAGCAGCGGTGGTAAGCATTGATGGATGATGAGGATGCCAGGCAACACAAGATAAGTCAGTTTCATGGTCTCTTATCACCATGATGTCTTTCATCGTTCTCAAGTCAAATACCCTACATGAACGATCTCGAGACACAGTTGCAAGCAATCTTTTAGTCCCGTTGGGTTGGAATCGTGTTTTGGTGATGGTATGCTTGAATCCGTGAATAGTGGAGATACAGGTGGCTGCACGAGGGTCCCAGAGCTTTATCAAGTTATCTTTCGATCCAGAAACGACAAGTCCCAAGTTAGGATGCCAGTCGGTGGACTTCACATCCCAATGGTGGCCCACCAAACTACGTTCTTCCTGCCCGTTATTGAAATTCCAGATTTTCAAACTGGAGTCGTCAGAACAGGTGACGAATTTACTATCATTGGGTGAGAAAGCGATATCACGGATTCCGTCGGTGTGGCCCTGGATGATGTTGACGTTGTTGAAATTCGGCTGCCAATATTTGATGATCCCGTCCTGGTCACCGGAAAGCAACCAATCGTCATTATGGGAGTACTGGAGAGAGAACACCGCCGAATCGTGGGCTTGCATGATGGTTTCGAAGTTGAATGCCATTCCATTCCATACAGTAAACTCTCCACTGTGCGATGCCACCAACAATCTACGTCCCTCGGGGGTCCATTTCACGGTATTGATCGAATGCTTCGCTTTATTGGACGAAAGATGCACGAATTTCGTTTGCACGTCCATAATCCCCATGTTATTCTTGTTTTGGGTGACTAGGTTGGACTGTGCACTATATGCTGGGGAGGGGAGAAGGTCAATGAGGTACGATGACTCGGGTCGAATGGCTCCAATCGGTTGTTCATTGATCCCCATGCCTCGTTGAATATGCCATCGGCCCATGTTATTCCCATGGTCAACGGTTCTTCTGTGGGCGGCCTTTCGTTCCTGAGATGCTAGCTGGTTCTCGAGACTCTGCGTAAAGTAGCCCTGTTGCCGCCGCGGCTGTGATCCGTTCATGATAGAAGGAAGAAGGGTTGTGTTGGACCGTTGCACTGAATGTACGAAGAGAAATCAATGTCGCACTTCTTTAAACTTAAACCCGTACATTTCCAAAGTTTCCATCATTTGACTGTTTTACTCCAATATGCTACTATTTTACTTAGCTGTTTCTATTTACACTAGTAGACGGGATACAAAGCATAAGAGTGACCATTGGCTGAATCAATGGCTACCGTGACGTTAAGTCATGGAAAATATGAAAATATAGACTTCATTCATTATTTCAATCCTTATAGGATTCTTCGATAAGTTCAGGAACTAACAAACTCTCAAGGGACCAATACATGGTTTCATCGAACTTTGTCCGCAAGTGTAAGCACAACAACTTATCAAAACATTAAATATAAATTTATACATCAAACAATTGTATTGAACATTATTTGAAAAACAAGAAACCAAATATAGATTTTTAGTCACCAAAATGACAGAACTGGGAAGATTTAAATCTAGAGGTGAGCAAAAGCTTAGTCCTTAGTATCACGTCGTGTTCTTCCAAAGACATCAAGTATCTTAGCTCTAAATATAGTATCTTCAAATAACGCAAAGGAGAAGTGAATAATGCTATCACACATCCGTGCACCACAATGTCGCACGGGACTTTTGACAAAAAATTTTCGTTTTCCACTGTGGCTGCTAATGCGATTTCTGGGTTAAAGTTCGACCGAATACCCACGTTCTATATAAACTCCAGGAATTCCCCCCATCTTTCGCTTGCACGCCAGAAATTTCCTGATAGCAGAATGGTAGAAGTTTACGTCCACGATAACAAAGACACTCCAGAAAACTTTACTGATGCCCACAACTCTGGAATCCCTGTTGGTCTTCCTGAATTGGAGAAAATTGGGGTCATCTACAAGTGCATCACCAATGACGATGACTTAAACAAGTTGGCCACCGAGAGAAACTACAAGAACAGAGATCAAATAACTCTCAATTTAAATACCTTCAAAGGTGATCTCGGTGCTTTCAATGCCAAAATGGCAAACTTTTATAAAGAGCACTACCATGAAGACGAAGAAATCAGATACATTGTAAGCGGTGAGGGGTATTTTGATGTTAGAAGTAAGGATGACACCTGGATCAGAACCAGATTAGTGGCTAATGATTTACTTATCCTTCCAGCTGGTATCTACCACCGCTTTACCTTGACTAGTGACAAGAAAGAAGTTTGCGCAGTAAGATTGTTCAAGGACGAACCCAAATGGGAGGCTATCAACAGAGATACTGGTAAATTAACCGAAGCCAGATCTGAGTATGCTAAGACTATTGCTGTTTAATCGGATAATATCAGCCGGCTACTGGCCCTACGACATAACTCTAAAACTACCTCTTCCTCTAACGAACTTCCTCCCCGTACATAATAAGAACGTCTCTTCAGGATTTGAATTACGCCGTTATGTACTTTCGCATCTCCGGAGATCATTATTTATTTTTACTTCTTGTTATCTATTAAATACTTCATTGAATAAAATACTATGAACTTACTAAATTAATCCACTTAAGGCATTATATGGGACAATTATTGCCCATAATTGTCTGCCCTTTCTTATTGCTGACCCTTCACTACCTTGACATTGTTGTTTTTCATCCACTTTTCCATTTCCTTTCTAGTTTCAATCAATGTTTTCTCCAACTTACTTTTCGTTTCTCCAAGAACTTTCATATCTTCATTTAAAATCTTGATAACTTCATCAATGGTCTTATCTACAAGTACTCCTCCCACCATTTTGAAACATGCTCTTCCTTCTCGTTTTTCTGGACTTATGGCTGTCAATGTCTTATCCACTATCTTATGTTCTTCTATTTGAGAAGTAAGCGACCCTAACTGGTTTTGAATTGAAGTGATATCTTCTTGGTACTGATTGTACTGACCCTGTAAGGCCTGTGCCTTTTGGTCCTGTGCTTGCTGTTTCTGAGCCTCTTCCAACGACGACATCTGGTGGTAGAAGAATAGGTTTCTGGGAGATTTTTCACTTTTGATCCATGGTGGAATATCAGCGGCACGGATGTTTGGATTTGGTGTACGGATGTCTAGAGCTTCCAGATGTACGGCTATTTTGAATTATCTGGATGTACGGATGGTTTCTTTCTGGGCTGCAAAATATCAAGCATACCTAAAACTACAATTTTAGCATTAACAAAAACAAGTTCATAAGTGCTGCCTTTTGACAGAAAAATTCAGAATGCTTTTCTGCAACAACATGCTTTTCTTTGTCCTTCTCTTACTATTTTCTGTGGCCTCCGCACTTCCTGTCAATGCTAATCAAGCACTTACCAAGGAACCGCAGTTGATTAGAGTCTCTGGATATCAGCAGATAGAGGACAATTTCTTGGATATAGTAACTAATGATAAAGCTGATGTGTTATTCTACTTAGAAGATTTAAAATCATATTTAGCTCCTTACAATAAGAGCTCAGATGGACTTGGGTCGAATCCGGAAAATATCGACAAAGTTGGGACTGCCAGATGGCCCTTTTTCAAAGAAAAGCCCAAAAAGAAGCCGGCTATATCTGATTGGGTCGAATTCCAGCACTTTGACTACACTTCTGCACTGTCCAGGCACTTGGTACCTGTTAGCGCGTGCCAGTCTCAGGAGTACGGGGGGAGTGGAGGAATTACTATGACTTGGACCATTACACAGCAAGTCCTGTCATCCATTTCAGTTGACTTTGGAGTTGACGTAGGGGTAATCTCGCTAGCACTATCTGTTGGAACTGGAGTACGGTCTGCCTTTAAGGTGCTGGGGTCCGTTTCCTGTGACATAAAACCAGGCAGCACTGGGCAAGTGCTTGTTCGGCCCAATTATGTAACTGCTAGTCAAAGAAGCAGGAGAATGAAGTTCGATGCAAATAAGAAGAAATTCGAGCAGAATAAGAATATTGAGTCAATTGTTTCGACGGTTGGTATGACGCATCTGAGAGGAATCGTGGCAATGTGTGCTACAAATGACCTTGTACCCTTAAACTGTAAGGGAAAGATTGGGGAAGTCGATTGGCAAGAAATATTTGGGGCTAAATGATGCTGCAAGCAGCTGCAAATGATTTCATATGTGAAGAATTTTCAAGGTGAATATTTGTTTAATAGAAGCGCAATTGAAGGTATGGAAGCGCATTTTTCTTACCTATCTATGTTTATGTTATATTTCAACTATGAGATTTTTTATATCTAAATATTTTTCTTTTCAGTGTTGGTCTTACCAATGAATATGAAATTTACCACGAATAACAACCAGGCTGCAACCACTAACACAGCACTGGCAATGTATAACCATGAGTTTGTGATGTCCCAAGATCTCTTGTATTCATCGTTGGCCAAGTGTCTCAAAGCAACCACTCTGTCGTCAGAAAGATAGGATAAACCTTTTCTTTTATAATCCAATTCGAAGGTGAACATTCCGTGGTGATCGGGGGCCAAAAAGTCTACAGAGTAGATGTTCAAATCGTCTGGTCCGTTAGGAGTTGATGCACCAGGGCCCAATTTTTCCAAATTGAGTCTCTGATAAGGATCAAGCATTTTGAAAGACAATTGGATTTGATCTTCTTCATTAGCAATTTCATAAGGCACCCATTCGTTGTCCACTAATTCACTGACTCCAATGGTATAAATCAAGTTATCTTTAATTCTGTACAAAGTGTCATTGATCTTTTCTGGAGCGTCTTTCTTGTAGTGTTGAACAAACTGCAATTTCAAAACTCCCTTTTCTTGGAATGCCCATTTAGCGAGTTCGATGTCAAGCAATGACTCGGCACCTACCCAGACTAATCTGGCATTGTTGAGAGCCTGGAATCCGGCTGCAACGAAACCTTGTTCGCCAAAAGTCCAGGCTTTGTCTTGAGAAAGAGGGTCATTGTTCTTGCTGTCAGAGGTGAAACTAGTTTTTGAGCCTTTAACGATGGGGAAGAGCAATTCGTTGTTAGAGAGTAAAGCAGCACTTCCATCGTAGAGGAATTTCTCACCAAACGAAGAGATCACTTTGTTGTTGACAATATTACTATCAGTTAAGACCACTTTGTCGTTTTCAGTGTTGAAGTGATCGTACAATCTGAAGTTCTTAGGCGAAGGGAAAATACCAATTTCGTTCAAGAACCCTCTGATGTCATCAGGGAGAGCTACACTTGCTCCACCCACAACCAAGACATTCCCGTTGTTGTTTAAGAAGTCAACTAAAGTGTGCTGGTTGAAATTGATGGTATCATTGATGGTTTTCTTACTGGAAGGAAGCAAGATCAAGTTATCGTATTTAGGACCATTGGTGGCGAACAAACTCAAGTTTTCGTCGGTGTAAGTTTTGTATCTGATTTTGAAACCATGGACGGAGCCCAATTGTTTTAAAAACGTTCTCGTGGTGGGTTCTAATGAATTGGGCAGGGTGATATCGTGGAGACTGTCGTCATAGACCACCAAGACGTGTCTGGTGGAGATTTCGGCAGCAACGGAGCCAATCAAGCCTGTGATCACGGCAAACACCACCATCAAACGGTGGAACCCGCTCCAACTAGCAAACATGGTGTGGAATAGAAGAATCTGGAAGCAGAAGGAGTGAAGTGAGTTGTGAACAGTGAAAAAGTGAAAAAAACGTCAAAAGATACGTGGTATTTCCAGTGCGCGAAAAATGGGCCGGCCACGGACAAAAAATAGGCCTGGATTGAGCAGAAAATGGCCCGGTGGTGGCCGGAAAATGGACGGACAGCGAGAAGAAAATTGCCCTTACCTCCACCTAATGGCACTATATCGTGGGCCGAATTCTGGTTTTCTGCCCGCTGCCTTCGCAAAATGTCGCACTGAAAAGTCGGCCCAACTCATCGCTTATCTTCTCTTCTCGTAGCAGCATCTCTTCCACAGCACATAATGGCAATTAAAGTAAAGGTAGAGTTTCTCGGCGGCTTGGACATCATATCCAACAAGGTCAGAGAACACAAGGTGGTTGTTCCGTTGGAAGAAGGAGAAGCCACCATGAAAGATTTGGTCGACTACATCTCCAAGACGCTTATCACAGACCCCAAAGACATTCCTGTTTTCATAGATCAAGACACAGTTAGACCTGGGATATTGGTGTTGATCAATGACACCGACTGGGAGTTAGAAGGTGGAGAGGACTACGAGATTGAAAGCGGTGATGTTTTCACCTTCACCAGTACTCTTCATGGTGGGTAGATACAGCACCTGTCGTGGTGAGTAGATTGGATGTACATAGACAAAAGAGTGAGTGCATGAATATACGAATAGTAGAAGATCAAGATGTAATGGTAACGTGTATTAATTATGGGCTACCACTAGTTGGTGTCTCACTTTGCACCAATATAAGTCACTTCGTACAGAAACTTCTTGTTCCTTGCTTCTACAGTAGCTCAACAGTAGAGAATATAAATTATTTACATATGACAAACTACTATTTGATGACCTTACTTTTGTCCGAAACACTTCAAGATGTCGTCCCAAACCTTGGTTGGTTTTTGGGAAGCATCAATACCACTCCAAATACCGGTTTTCTTGTAGTAGTCAACAATTGGTTTGGTTTGTGTGTGTGTATTATGCCCCAGTACACTAAAATATTAGGTGAAAGTAGGTAGATGCTTGTATTTTGTCAGCTTAAGAAAAGAATGCGGTCACTAGGCCCATCAACGTCTACCATATGGCTGATGGTACGGCTTTTTGTATCTCTACTTCTATTCCCTACAATTGCTCCGATTTTTGTGAACCTTAGGTTGTAAGTTATAATGAGAAGTCACTTTGCTCTTGCCAGTAAAGAGTGAGTTTTACTTCGTCTCATTCTAGCCTATTGTGCATCATAGATAAACAGATATCGGCCATATTATGTCATGTGTTATATTGGAACTAGTCTACAGCCTAAAACACCCCTTCCGGCCCAAACTCGAGGTGTAAGCGTTAACTCCACCATCTCGTCATCTCGCACCACTTCGACTGCCACAGGCACATTCGCTTTGACCCTAGACGGTATGGCCTGAAGCCGGTTATGGTTTGTGGCCGTGACATCGCCAAAGCGCACAAGCTTATCGTTGTTTCTGAGCCCAGAGGCCTCAGCTGGGCTGCCAGAGGCTACCTCCTGAATCAATGCAAACGGGACATTCGTGGGCAGAGATATTGGCATTTCTGCAACTTGCACAACATCCAACATCATGGTGTTGTCACCACCAGCTCTTTGCAGTTGGAAATGGGCAATCATTTTCTGTTCCAACTCCAGAAGAACTCTCTTGTGGTCGTTACGCACTCTAATGATCTTGACCCTGATTAGCCGGACGCTAACAACATCAATGTCACTTCTGGGGAAACCATCGCATACCAAAGGCGTTTGCATGTCGACCCCATACTTGTTGTGTAGCAAATTGAACAAAATCCCTAGCTGGGCTTCCAAATCGACCTTAAGTGCTGAGAGGGCAGGGAAATCGAGAGCAGTGAATTCGGTCTCGTAGGCGCCAAATTGGGAATCGAGATTGAGGCCCTTCATAAGCCCGTGGAACGAGTCATCCATATCTACCTCATCTACGGTCATTTGCAGGGAGAATGGTATGAAGAAGAGGAGTGGGAAGATAAGAAGAAGAAAGAAGAGCAGGAAAGTGGCGAGCATGAAGCGAATCCGGGGAAAAACAATCTTCTCTGGGCCGGTTCGGGCCAGGCAAGGGATTTGGGGCGACATTTATGGGCCCACAAGAAGATAACCTGGACCAAACTGGAGGATCTGGTGCGACAGTTACGGGCCGACAAAAGCCAAAACTGGGCAGGATCTGGGGCTTCATTCGGCCAAACTAAAAGAATGGTCGTCGCCATAGTGTCTTTTGGTGTACTAGTATCCCTTGTCCAGAGTCCATTCATCTGTGCCCAAATCCTGTGATTATGCTTATCTCCGTCTAGAGATGACGAACTCCCTTCACGGACCCATCCTGGGCCCAACACTGAAGCTTCGGTGCGGCTGCTGGTCCCTTTCCCCTGCGCCTGTCACGCATTGGTGCGAAATTTCAGGTCGACGACTAAGCCAGGAATTTTGATCTTTCAGCCATTCAGCTTTCACTCCTCCTTCTTCCACTTATTTCCTAACTCAATTGCAATGTCGTTTCCAGGAAACCGTCACAACAGTGGCAACAACCAAGGCTATCAACAAGGATATCAGCAGGGATATCAACAGGGTGGTTATCAGCAAGGACCCCCACAAGGATATCAACAAGGGCCCCCACAAGGATATCAACAAGGCCCACCACAAGGCTACCAACAGGGTGGATATCCACCTCAGGGGTACCAGCAGCAGGGATATCAGCAGCAAGGGTACCAAAATCGTGGTGAAGGACAATATCAGGGCCAACAGCAGAGCCAGTATCAGAGCCAGGGACAGGGCCAGTACCTGCAGCAGAACCAAGGCCAGTACCAGCAACAGGGCCAAGGCCAAAACCTTCAGCGTCCTAGTAACCAGGACCAGTCTTTCGGGGTCAACGGCTACAACTACCAGTATTCCAACTGTACGGGGAAGAAAAAAGCGCTCTTTGTAGGAATCAACTACCTCGGAACTGCCAACCAGCTTAATGGGTGCATCAACGACTGTAAAAACGTCCAGAAATTCTTATTGAGTCAGGGCTTCAGCCAGAACGATATGGTGATGTTGACGGATGACGCCAACAACAGAAGACAAGTCCCTACGAAGCAAAACATTCTTGATGCTATCAACTGGTTGGTCAAAGGTGCTCAGCCTAATGACTCGCTCTTCTTCCACTATTCTGGCCACGGAGGCCAAACTAACGATCAGGACGGTGATGAGGCCGATGGTTATGATGAAGTCATCTACCCTTTGGACTTTGAAACCAACGGTTTCATCGATGACGACACTCTTCACAGATTAATGGTCACTCCATTACCCAAAGGAACCCGGTTGACAGCATTGTTCGATTCCTGCCATTCGGGCTCCGTCCTCGACTTACCCTACATGTACTCCACGAAGGGTGTCCTTAAGGAACCAAATTTACTCGAAGAAGCCGGTTCCGGGTTATTGGACACCTTTAAGGCCTACACCAAGGGAGACCAAAAAGCCATGATGAAAGGAATCACCGGCTTATTCAAAACGGTCATCAACAAGGACAAGACCCTGGAGGCCGAGAAAAGGTCTAAGGAAACCAAAACCGCTCCGTGCGATGCCATCTTGTTGAGTGGGTGCAAGGACGACCAGACTTCAGCCGATGCCAAAGAAAACGGCCAGAGCACGGGGGCCATGAGTTACGCTTTCATTAAGGTAATGGGTTCGAACCCCCAGCAATCATACTTATCGTTGTTGCAGAACACCAGAGAAATCTTGGCATCAAAGTATAGTCAAAAACCCCAGTTGTCTGCCTCCCATCCTATCGACACCAACCTCCAATTCATTGTTTAGCAGCCAAAATATGAAAACGCCCGTACATTTATTTTGTAGACCCGTGCACCTAGGATTAATACCCGTACACATAGGTATTAATCCCTGGTTTCTTAGCTACCTAAAGCACCGATCAAGCCGGCCATTGCTGTCTGCCATCTAGTGGCTTTGTGGTTGCTTCGGATCACTCACGCCACCAGGATCATGCCTGAAATTGGATGATATGAGAATCTAGTTGACCAGATACTTTGAAACACCGGTACACTTCACGGAAAGAAGCTAAGCCAGGGAATCCTCGTATTTCTTACAGAGATCTGGAACCTTGCTTGCCTCACTCATGTAGTTGCCTTAAGGTGCTGTGCTGTAGTGGCTTCAAAGGAGTCAAAATGACACCTGCAGCTTCACATAACCCACCCAATCCATTCATCATACTCCCAGGTAGTGTTCATGGCCACCTCTAATCTCGGAGCCATCAACAAACTATCATCTTATGACTTGTTGGGGAATTGACAGATTTTTTGTGAGACCCGTACACCGGAGATAAGAACGCAAGATAAGGTTCTCCGATAAACACCACACATTCTACTGAGGAACCGAAGGTAGCTATATAAAGGCCTAAAGGTGTCGAAAGCGTTATTAAGATGTAGTTTGATGGGATTCTTCTTATTTTCAACAAAAACTCAAAAAACAACTGTTACGGTGTTTCATTGGCTTTCCTCTTTCATGAAGCGCTCCTTTTCTATCTTATGATGTCCCATTCTCTACCTCCCGTGCTTTCCTCAATCACATTGCTCTTTTCCACGACATCTACGCTCACTGTTGACTTTTTCGCTTTCTACAGCTTATTGAATACTTCCTTTATTGATATATAAATAACGCCCTTACATTATAGTACACTTTTCGTCCTGTTTAACTTGAGGATTTTGGATCGACTCGATTTCATCAATTAAACCTTCGAATGCCTTATTAATATTAACATCATCTCTCACAGAGGTCTCCAAGAATTTAACGCCAATTTTTCTTGCCAACTCTTCACCTTCTTTATAATCAACCTGTCTTTGGTAATTTAAATCACATTTATTACCAACTAATACCATAGGTACGTTATCATTCCCCATAGACGTCAAGATTTTATCTCTGATCACTTCAACCAATTCAAATGACTGCTTGGAGGTTACCGAATAAACAACTAAATAACCATGAATACCAATTAAATGCTTTTCATTCATAATGGAAAACTCATCTTGACCGGCAGTGTCAAGTATTTCAATAGCATAATCTTGATTTTTATAATTTATAGACTTGCTAAATTGGTTTTCAATCGTTGGGTAGTACGATTCCACAAAATGATCTTCAACAAATCGGACAGTCATGGAAGATTTACCCACAGACCGCGAGCCAACAACAGCTATCTTTCTTGCCTTTACCATGGTCGTCCAGTACGGTTGTGCTAATGATTTGGGGCTATCAGGAAAAGAGAAAGGGACGATGGGGGACGAATGCAGATTACTGCGACGGAATTACGAGTTTGCTCAGATTTTGCAGGTTAATGTTTTTTTGCAGTTTCCCCAATCGGGACTCAAATGCGATGCAACAGATAAGCGCTTACGGGGAAGATAAGGAAGCGGGGTGCTAGATTCTTAGTGCATTACGAATAATCTTGCCTGGATTGCGACGGAGGATCCCTGACCATACTACTGATGTTGTTAGCTATATCATATTACCTTTGACAAAGAGTTATAGAACTGGTTGTGTCCATCCATCGTATTACCTGTACAAAAGAGCTATAGAACAAAGGCGTAGAACTGAAAAAAATATACACATTATAATGCCCATTTGAGCACTTCAAGACTTGTTACCACAATGAAGATGGTCAGAGGAAGTGTGAGCACGACATAACCCCAGAATAAGACTCCAGCCATTTCCTTTTGGTAGATGTTATTGATTTGCACAATCTGTGAGAGTTGAATGGCTGGAGGTGAGATGGTAAGAATAAATGCAACAATAAGGAAAATCGGATCGTCAAGGATGGAGATTTTGATGAATTTCACACAAAGGGCGATGATGGGGAGAAGAACGATCGACGGAAGAATCATCCTTGAAAGTAAAGAGCCTACCACAATCTTAGTGTAGTGGCGTGATGGAGGTGGGATATCCTGCGATGGACATAAGTTGGAGCCCAATACAATCAATATAAGCGGAATTGAAACCATACCTAATTGATTAATGGAGTTTGTTACTGTGTTTTTCACAAATGAATTGTTATCATTGAAGAAAAGGTTTTGAAGCGCAGGAACAGATGCAATTACCACCGATACTAACATGGCGTAAAGAGGTGGATTCATGAATTGAAGAAATTGTTTGATGAATGGCAATGCTTTGATTTTCGACCACACTATTTTGGCAGAAATGGACGATTTGGATTGAGTTTCAAACGAAGAAGTATCACCATCATCGTAGACTGGTTCCGGAGAGTATCTCTCGGCACTATCGGGGGATGCGGAAAGAAGATGGGTACTTTCATCAATTTCGCTAGCGGCATGAATGTACTCGACATCTCCCTTTTTGTTATAGTAAGTGTTTAGCTCGTCATGAGAACGTTTCTTAAGAAGTTTGTTGTAGCCCCAGGACCATCTTAGGATTTGTCCAAGTTGCTGGAAAATCAACAAATACAAGATTCCTCTACTGGCGACCTGGTCGGGGGTATCATTATCAATGTCGTCCCAGAGTAAATCTGGCAACGTGTAGGCCAATGACATGGTAAGAGACACTGGCAATGAATTGGAATTACCAAACACCGCCATCGCAGTGACATAATCGGATTCGGGTTCGTTTAGTCCGAATAAGTGGCTGACTACACGAGAACAAAGGAAGGAGATACCGGTGGAAAGGGCGTAGAACACGGGGATAATGACAATATCGGCCATTTTTTGGAACGACAATGAAGGGGCCAATTTGGTGAAAACTAAGCACGGAGTGAAAAGGTCGACATTCAATTGAGAAATGACTTTCTGGCCCTTGGTGTTAAGAACTCCCGACTTTGCGGCTAAGAATCCGGCAAAGCAGATAATCACAACCTCTAGAACTGCTTCAAAAGTAAGGAGAGAAATCTCTTGAAACGAAAGGTCAGACGACCCCGGAGAACTGTCCTGAGGGGACGGGGAGAGAGATAGTAGGGATAACAACATCAAGCGGATAGAGATAGGGAACGGCACGGGTGTGATGGAAAAAGAGAAACGGGTGTGTTTAGAGTTGAAGATGTGGCGATCGGAAAATATTTATATCTGCAAAAAAGAAACTTATCGCATGCCACAAAGGACAGACAGGAAAACAAGATGAAGCAAGGTCGAAAAAAAAAAGTCACAGAATATTTTACCGACAAAAATGATTTAAGGCGGAAGTGGGCCCACAGTGCGTCAAACAGGGGGCGCGATAATAAAGCGACACCGTAGCTATCGGAGTACCGATGACTCAGGAGATGTGAATGATGGGGAAATTTACTGCGGTGAGATCCTTGTGGACCAAACTAGGAGAAAGGATCTGACCTGGCCGCAGTTAGCAGGCCAAGAAAGTAATTGTGGAATGTAAGAGAAGACATGGCCGCACCACGTGCTGGTGAAATTGATGCAAATTGGCTGCGCAGTATGATAGATGTAAGGGGTTTGACGAAGAATAGAAAGTAGGCGGAGGTGATAAACAATGTAGAGGTAGAGTGAGAGGAGGAGACGACCAAATTTGGCCAGAGGAGGAGACGAGCAAAGTAGAGCGAGGGGTTAGATAAGAGCATATATAAGGGTCGAACAAAGGAACCTGCGGATAAGAACAAAAGAGCTGGTGTTAAAGAAAGAGCAATCTTACAGAAATTGGTGTGCAAGTGGAGAAAAGATAGGGTAATACGAAGGAGCTGCAGGTCAGAAGTAGTGTGCTACATTGAAGTTATATAACCTGATTATGCACAGCTCGTCGTGTGCTTGCATTCCGATGACTGATTGTCACGTGATGGCCGATATGGTCAAACCTGTACATCTGGGTGTTTCGTAGCCGCATCCGTGCATCTGCGGTCTAGATGCAGACCCGTGCATCCGATACGCATTCAAAATCAAAACCAAAACAAACAATCAGAATCTTTCTTTCTTCTCCATCTCCACACAACAGACACCCCTAAATGAGTAATGGTGCTACCGGTTTCCTCTGTAGCCACGTCCAGTCCGTCTGAGTCACCCACCAAGGCCGGTGCTCTGGTCCCTTGGTACAGCAAGGGACTCGATGAGTCGTATGAGCAACAAACTCCTCCCAAAAAGCTAAATCATTCGTTCAATTTTGAACTCGCTGGTGCTTCCACTCCTCTCGGTGCCAATAACTCCATAACATTCCTGTCCCCAATGAAGAAGCTCAGTAATCTCCATCTAAATCATTCTAGTGATGATAACACGAAACTTGCAGAAGACGATGATAGCGATTATGGCTTAGGTAACAAGACCATACATGAGTCTAGTAGTAGCGATGGCGAGTACAGCCAGAACTCACCCCCTGTATTTGTTGGATCCAGAAAACGTAAAAGAGCAATAGAATCACCCATGGTTCTAACCCCGACCATAACCTCCAATGACAGTAAAGACTCACAACTGAAAGATATGTCAAGTATTTGTTACTCCAATGCTTCGATATCAAAACTAAGCTTTTCTAATAGCGAGTCGACACCTTGCCCGATTCCACGAAAGAAATTAAAATTCAAAAATATGAAGCCTGCTGATATAGAAACACCTTCACAATCTTCTAAACAGAAGCATAAACTTTTGGACCTTTCAAATTGCATAAAAACTACACAAGTAACATCAGACTTTCATGAAGATGATGATTCGATGAACCAGAGTATCTTAAATCTGTCCGTTGTATCATCTCCTGTCCATGAATTTTCGGGCCAAACTACTCATAACCAACAATCCACCCCAATCAGTCAATCAACTCCAGCAAACTCCAGACCTCCAACACCTAAACTCGAAGAGTATGGAGAGGAAATAAACGGCTATAAGTTCGTAAAGCCACCCAGTCACAGCCAATTTAACTATCAAACTCCTCCAAATCGATACGGACCGTCACAACAAGCAAAACTTTCACTTGCTTCCAATGACTATGAAAAAACCTTCAACACTATAAAATCAAACATTAGCATAAAACAAAACTCAAAGTACAAGATCGTAGGACACTTTCCTGTAACATCAGCAGGACTTATGGATGAATCTGATGATGATCTTCATATTGCTGATAAACGTATAAATGATCCGTATTTGAATGATATCCTGACAGATGAGAATCCAAGTTCGTCATCAATGAAATTGGAGTACCAGGAGTCAACGAAGCTTCCGTTATTACAGACGTTCAATGCTGAGAATCCTGAAAAGGAACACCTACTAGAGCTTATAAATGACCAGAAGTCAGTGCTAATGTTTTATAAACATATTGTGGAGAACTCAAATGTCAAGGAGTTTGTTCGTAAGGATAGAATAAGATGGCATCCCGACAAATGGATAAATAAAGTGGTTGGAGTAATTGACAAAGAGGTTGTAGATAGTCTTAGTCAGGTGCTTAACAGTATCGTGGAGAGTTATACAGAGTGAAATTTTGAACTCGACAAATTTAGACTGTCTTTCTCTGATCAGGCATCATCAGGAACAAAATATCTGTAAGACTTTTATTTATAAGCTTATTGGATACTCCACACAACTATTCAGGTCCCTTACTGTACTACAAATTTCACAGAGGCCATAAAATGACCGTTTATATCGTCAAACTAAACTTTTGGCTGTATCTACAAACTAACGATTATCTATTTCATACCCAGGCTTATGGTTTAGCCTTTCATACGATTAATGAACATGAACACTCTTGGACGGAACAACTGTAGCAAATTTGAAGCCAGATTATAGTAGTGTCTTTTTTTCGACCCAACGAGCTTGAACGTATTAAAACATATTATTAATATTTCCTGTCGCATTATGACATTATCTATTATACTTATACAAGCTACGGTCTTTTATGTCGAGTGTAGTGGGTTTTCTTCAGGTAGCCTATCTATGGATCCTTTGGTGTAGCAATCCCACTTTTCTGTTCTTCTTCCTCTTCAATATCCTCTTCAATATCTTCCTCAATATCCTCTTCTTCTTCTTCATTCTTCTGCGCTTCCTCATCTTCTACTTCTTCGTCGATGTCTTCTTCGTCTTGCTCTTCTTCGTCACCTTCTTCTTCTTCTTCGTCTTCTTCTTCGTCTTCTTCTTCATCTACTTGTTGCTCTGGAGGGAATTCTTCACCAGTACCTTCATTATCCCACACGATGTTGAATCTTGTCACTCTTGGCTTTTCTGCTAGTATGTTTCTGACCACATGCTCGACTTGAACTTTGGCAGGAGGATTTTCTCTCAACTCTTCCAGATCGTATTCATTATTGACATAATACCCAACTCTTACGAATTCTCTATCAGCATATGAACAACTTAGTAAAATAACTGTTACAGACACCAATTCACTTGCAGGGATTAATTCCGGGGACGGTGGGTCAGCTTGGAATAAGAATTTGTTGATTCCAACGGGCACCGGGCCCACTAGAATAGAATCTAATTCTTGATCATGGTCCAACGACCGCGAACTTCCTACGTAGGTGAGTTTCCATTCCAAATCTTCTTTTAATGGCTCCAAGCACTCGAATGTAATTTCAAATTCGTAAGGATCTGAGAACTTGGCGGGATTATTCAACACACTGATTCCCAATAACGACACGATAGACATTTGGCTGTGGATTAGAGGAAAAATGGGTTGTTTGAATAGGTGACTTTCCGGAGAAATTTCAGACGCGTATACTGCAGATGAAAGCCCATACACCAGTAAATGAAAAAAAACGCCCGTACAGCTGCAGTCAAGTAGATATTTCATCCAAGATTCTTGAATCCATTCCTACCGCTTCACAACCATCATGCCTCAAGACACTGGGAACGGAATAAAAGTTGAACCCAAGGATCTCTCGGACACTGAGTCAGCTCCGGAGCAACCTACAGAGCCAACTCCTGAGCCAGTCGTCGACCACACTACCAAAGACACGAAAGAGTACTCTAAAATCTTTGAAAAGTATCAAGAACGATTCAATAAGGTATATGAAACATCACAGCAACTATTCTATTCTGAGAGAGCTCAACGAGAGACTCTCAACTACTACCAACGGAGAAACAATGCCATTCTTGAGTTATTAAACAAGCTAGAGGATAACAATGATAAAGCCGAAATTGATGATATTTTAAATGACAATGATAAGATCCGAATTGAGAACATTCTAGAAATGAATCCTAAACTCAAACCCGTCTTAGATCCATTATTATACCTTGATGAAGGCAATGTGCAAATGAAAAATTCCTACAAAATCAACTTATTCTTACAAGAATCAATACCAGAACTAGTAAATGATGATCTCGACTTAATAGAATCCAATCCTCAAAGCAGCGATACGTGGATAAGAAGAAATCACCCTAATTTGGTCATTTCCAAGTATAAAGCAATAGACTTGAAGTCTACAGGGATACGAGAAGCTTTAGAGGCTCCAGCTCCACTTACGAAGAAGAAAAGAAAGATAGTAAAGGAAGAGAAGTGAGAAAATTGTAAACACTATAGTTTCATAAGGTCTTAATTGTCATAGCAATGTTGACGTGCTATTGCCATAAAAGAATACCAGTAATGCTACAATTGTCACAGTATAAGAAAGCTGTGTACTCAAAACTAAACCGTACGATTAAACGTATGGAGCTTGCATAAAAGGCTCTAGGAAATAGATCCATGACCCATTGTATAAATATGTATCTCGTTGCAGTTAATCGCATACAACATGATAGTATCACATTTTACGTAAGTTAGTCCCAATTTGTACAGGATCAGGAAATGTTTGACCTAATAAATTGGTTTTTGCATTAATATGAACCGGTCTTTCATATATTCATTGACAGCTATTTACAGGTGTTATGTGATATAGACGATATGCATCATTCTGAACTACTAGAAAGTCAGTCCATTCTATTTAAGAAACGAATTTTTCCTGTCTCGTTTAACTAGATTTTCAAGCACTTTAGTATCCTTGAACAAATCAAATATGAAATTCTTCGTCTTGAACTCATAGCTTCCCTTATCAACTATCTTAATCACCTTTAGGAATAGACTGATATTTTCAAAAATTTGTGGATTGGATTGCTTGATTTTATTAAGCTCCTTCATGGCCTTTTTAAGAATTCTCGCCAGAATAATTGTGCCATGTACCGAAGTCAAATGATTGATATAGTTTAAAATTTTATCAATCAACACCTCATTACTTTCGGCCACCAAAGCATACTCGTCATTATCCTCATCATCAATGGTCTGAAGACTTATATATTCGTTATTTCCCCCGAGACCGTTTCCACTAAATAAGGTATAATATTTGATGTCTCGATAAGGATTGATATTGACGATGTTAAACAAATCTGCAGTGTCTGTATTGTTGGGATAACTTAAGTTCAATGGATTCTCAAAGTCATTGTTTAACACCGAACACCATCCAAGCTCGTCAAGAATCTCAATCCCTTGCTGGGTTGCCAGAATTTTTCCAAGTTGATAGAATGCAATGCCTCTAATTTGCCATACTGGCGATTCGTAGAACAACTTCATTATCAAATCAATACAGTTCAAATCTCCCGTTTGTTCGAACATATTGTTGTTATGATAGATGGGATCTAAAAGTTGAATACCATATTTTGAAGATGCGATTTCTCCTAAGACCCATAAATTCTGCTTCAACAAGTTAAGGTAGTAGTAGTACCCACCATCATTACTGTTGAACGGTTCTTGAGAGACTTTGATGTCACTCCCATTGTCCAGAACTCCTGCTCGGGTTTCATCAGGGTGTTCATCTTCATCATCGGTGGCAACTGCAACTTCATTTGTCTTCAGTTCCTCCATCTCGTTATACCGATTATCATCGCTCACTAAGGTAAGGTTATGATGGTCAAAATCTGGTTTATCTTTGTTGAAATTACCATTTGACTTAGTGTTATAATCTCCGTTCACTAGTCTCAACTTCATAGTTACATAATGAATCTGATGGATCAAAAGACTCAAATAGTCTCTGTGATGGCTCAAAAAATAATTGAATCCTTCCTCGGTAGATAAAAGAAAATGAAAGAAGTGACGGTGAATGTCAATGTCTCCAGACTTGAAATAGGGTAATGAACATTGAGAGAGCGAAGTTTCAATAAGCTTTACATAATTGAAGTTATCAAGACCTCTAATCGCAATTTTGATGGTAGAATCAATATACTGATTATCTTGCAAAAATTTGAACCCTTTACTTGTTTTACAAAGATTCATGAGTAAAATCTTACCGCTTTCATGATTACTCAAGATCTTTATCGAAGGTCTTAGCTCAATTAGGTAGTTTAGACTATTCAAATTGCCATCCTCGATATAATACTGGAATAAGTAATCAATGGCTCTTTTGGAAAACTCCTTGTTTTTGTCATAAATTAAATTAACAAGGATCCTGATAACGAAATGTTCACACTCTTTTGTATGAATCAAATTCTTCAACAAGCCAACAATATATTTCTTCACTTGATCGTTACTGATACTCAAAGCTTTTGGTAATAGCAATCTAAATTGATTGTCAATAGAGAAGTCCAAACTACTAAACAAATTAACAATAAGAAAGTTATTTGAATCATCATCCACACTACCTTCTATAATATTGTTAAATATAGTGAAAAATTGCCATTGTTCAAGAATCCTTAATCCGTAGCTGGTGGAGGCTAAAACACCTATAAATTTCAAATAACCAATACTCAAGGTTGTTTCTAATCTCTTTTTCGATAAAATCGGATCTTTTGCAGATATACCGCTATATGGGTCAACCTGAGCGAAAATCTCAGACAATTGGGAGAATAGTTTATTGTTCGACAAATACTTCTTACCATTTTCAATGCTAAGGAGGGTCTCCAATAAGTTCGTACCAGTATTTAGATACTTCTTATAATTAAGTCTCAGGTTGTTAGTTGGGATGTTACAAAATCTGAATTTGAAAGGACGGAAAAACGACATTAGTCTCTTGAGAAATTTGGGGTTCTTTTCAACTAGCTCATCAAATCTATGGGGATTTCTCAAGGGCCCCAGAATGAAACTGTTCAAAAGGGACCAATTCCAGTTGTCATACTCTTTAATAGTGAGAACTCTGCTATTATTAATCATGGCTTTGAACTCGAAATCATCAATATTTATTTTATATTCGAGATTGATTTTATTGATATAGTGTTTTAGTTCAGATTGTTTGAGTTTGGTTATTGCCCTGTTTGGGGTAATTTTATTTCTGATGATATACTCAATTTTGGAGATAGAACCAATGGATAGCATAGGATTGTCTTCATTCATTAAGAATTGCTTTTCAATTAACTGTGGAGGAATTAGCTTATTAGCTCTATCAGCAATATAACCAAATAGAAGAGTAGCTTTATTGGTGTTTTCTTCATCAAAGTTATCCTCAATTATTTCCACCAATCTCAGAAGAAGTTGGCCCTGATTTATAAGGATTTGAATTAAAAGACCAATATAATGACTGATAATATTATACTGAAAACTTTGCTCATTGACATTGTCATAACTGAAACTATACTTGTCATTTCCCAATATACTGTTGAATTTTTTTATTGAATCTCCAATGGAAGAACCTGAAACTCCTGGAAGTACTTTGATTTGAAGAATATCAAATACAATGTCCATGATTATCGATCGCAATTTGGAGTTTTTGGTTTTCATATTACAAAGTAAATCATTCAATAGCTGGTAGTTATCATGACTGAAACAGATTAGTCCGTTCCAGTTCTTTAAGAACACGGATATCAAGAAGGACACTCTTAAGGACTTATTTACAAGCCGTCTATTTGTTGATTTACTCTCTCTCTTTGCTTTCTTATCCTTTTTCGGCTTGGACTTCTGATTGATTCCAGGATCCTTTGATTGGTCTTCGAAATGTGAATAAACTGCTATTAATGAATTCAAATCAATACCATTTCTGAGAAACTTTCTTGAATCCGGAGAATCTAGAATAGTTTGTACAACAAATAAACAATTCACTGCCAATTCGGATGGTGCATGCACCAAAGTATTGATGATGATTTTAAACCCACCACTATGAAAAATCAATTCCGGTTTCAACAAAGCAATTTCACAAATCGTCTCGCGGCATATTTTCTTGAAATCTTCGGTTACAATGAAACTATCCGAAACCATACCCTCACCAACATATAAAGGATCGTTTACATCTTCATCTTCGGAAAACATGTCTGGGTCCTCTATATCGTAGTTGTTATTATTGTATTCAATTAATGTTATTAAACATTTTATCACACCTATCGATAAGTTATCTGTTCCTTGGGGTATTAGAATAAATTGCCGGATTAGCTTTAATGCTTCTTCTTTTTCAAGAAGAGTGGTTTTGGTAGATAATGTGATGATGATGAAAATTAATATTTTAGATTTGATCAATGCTGTTAACGACTCATAGTCAGAGATGGAATAACGTAGAATCCTATAGCCTATTGATTTTATCTTTGGGTTTGGGTGGTACAACATAAACTGAATTTTGTTGATAAGATGCTTGAGTTGCAAATCTTTCTTCAAATTCGGATTCTGTGATAGTAGTAAGACCAAATCATTACCTTTAGCAAGAATATAATAGTCATCTTTGTCTTTAGAGGAGAAGTTTTGAAGAATGTCTGATAATAGCCATGTCGGGCTCTCAGTTCCGCTAGCCTCAGTTTTTAGTTCTGATATTGACGGATTGACTGGTTCAGGAGTATTAAGTGATCTGCTAGAGTTGTTAAAGAGTTTGAATGAATTATTGGAGTTGTTACTACCGGAGATTTGTTTTAGTTCAATAGAGTTGATGCTGAGACTGTCAAGAGTGGAGCTTCGCGTCCGTGTGATATTGTTGGAGGATTGCTTCTTAGACTCGAGAAGCTTGCTTATAGTTTTGATGAAGTTGTTGCAGTCATTGATCTTTGATCTATCTGAAGTGGTCTGAAGAAGGTTCTTTTGATCTTGAAGAAGCTCATTTAGTTCTAGTACCGAAAGAGACGATAGGTCAATCGGGAGCTTGGAAGCGGACTTGGTGTGTGACGAGTTGATGGACACCGACCGTAGTCTGTTGGAGCTCATGCCGAGACGACTTAGGGGACAAACGTGAGAGGAGAACTCCAGTACGTGTAATGGGTGGTGCTATCGGCTAACCAAAGACCCGCACATCCCTAATAAACTTTACACCCGTACCGCAACTACAGTGCACCAGGAAATGACGTGCAAGGACCAGGTCACACCCCCAGAGTGAGCCGGAGATCCGCACCCGTGCACCCGGAATTTGGACTGGTTCGCTCGGCGCCTTTTTTTGCCGGCGCCGTGGCGGACGGGAGGCTGTGGAGGTAGGCGAGACGGGGGCAACAACAAGCTAGAGAAATTGGTGAGTGCCGCTACTGGTTTCCATGGAGTTCTACGAGACAGAAGCGGTTGCATTTGGTGGTGGTCAGGCACTTCGTCCAAAACTACGTCATAAGCAAAGCTGGGTGACAAGAGGGGGTGACAGGACTAATCGCACGGTTGCGAACCTGCACCCTTTTTGCACCTCCACACCCCCCCCCTCTGCAGGTAAAAATGCCGAGCTGCACCCCCAGTTGTAATTTAACCGCTTTCATTGGCGGGGGGATTTACAGTTTAAGGCCCGTATTTGGAATGCTCCCGCACTTTCTTTCAAATCTCGTTGACAATCGCAAAAGTGACAATCGGGGGTGTGTTATCTTAGTATTTTTTTTATTTTGAGTGGTTGATTCTTGATTTTTTTCATTTTTTACCTCCTCTCCTTATATATAGAGGAATCTTTTTTTTTTTTTTTTTGGTTGTTAATCATTTGTTTTGAAAATCACTCCCTTTTTCCCCTATAGACCTCCCCTTTTTATCTAGTTTATATTCTTTTTCGCATTGGTTCCGGCTATTCTTCTATAATAACTCCCTCCGTTCGTTGCTTGCTCCCGCCCTTCCTTGTTCATAACATGTCCGACACCCATAATAAAAGAAGATTATCGTTCTTCTCCTTTGGTCTGAATTCGACTACGCTGTCCCAAAACTCTCTCAATGTGTCTTCTTCCCCGGGTGCCACCGTGCCCCATGTTAAAACCACGGAGGCCTCGCCCAACATGGCCACCAGCCCCCCAGCTCCAACATCTGGTACTTTCGACAACAAAAAACTCTCATCGTCACTGTCGTTGACTTATAATGGTCCCCTGGACCTTTCGGAAAAGCCTGAGTCGTCCGATATCTTCGAACGGTCCGTTCAGGATTTCATGTTTGATCCTCCCATTAAACCCAACCGAAAACCGTCGGTGGCTAATTTAAGCCGTCAAAACTCCATGTCCATCAATACGTTGATCAAGAACGAAGACTTGATCCCTCCTGCACTTGATGCCACTACGTCCATTTTTAATGACAAACACACCAACTTGGACGATGTGGAAATGATTTATTCCAACCGTCGTAACTCCTCGGTGTTGGGATTAAACATGGCTCTTGGCAGACCCTTCACTCCATCAAGAAAGAACTCGGTATATTCCATGCAACTCAACAGCCCTTTGGAAAGAACCGCTTCGAATCTTCAACAACCTGCGCATCAACTCCAACCCCAATCACCAGTGTCACCCCCAAAACTCACCTCCTCGAAGTCATCACTCAGTTTCTATTCGTACGCTGACATGATCAACAACGACGAATATGCTCGTAGACCTTCTTTCAAACAATCGTATTCACAAGGTATTGTGCCTACTGTTGGCCGGAAGCAATCGGTGTCGTCCAATTTCAGCCCGTTAACTCTCAACTCTAACTCCTCCACCTCCCTCAAACCTAAACCTTTTGCCAGCCAGTCGCAGTTATCTCGCCAATTATCGCAGAAGAAGGGCAAACCTCCAGGAAGCCCCCAACCCAAAACTAACCAAAAGCCGGCCACCAAATTGCCCATAGCCGCCAACAAAACAAGTCCTAGTAAGTTTTTGATCAGCCCCGAATCTTCGGATTCGGAAGATAACGAAATTTACTATCCAGCACTCAATAATTTGGGTAAACGGAAATCTATGAGCTCACAAAATTCTCAACTCAATTCAATTCTTGATGACGAAAGTTTGGTATCGTCTTCTATCGGTGATTGTATCAGACAATCAACCACTGAAATTAATGGTCATTAAATATTTATTCGAAAAATTTTTTAAAAAGAAAAAAGTGTGAAGTATTTGCATTGTATTCTATCCGGGCAATGAAATCGTATGTGTTTCTTATTTAGTTCAATTTGTTTTGTTAATATATGTTCAAGCAGCGAGCGATGAGTTGAAAAGCAAATGACGGGGGTGCTGATCTCGTCAAAATACTGTCAGTTTATGGCATCCGCTCAACTTCAGTGCCTCTCACGTGAAGTCCTCACAACGCTTGAACATCTCAAATCAATGGATATCTATTTCCTAGGCCCAACTAGTAATCAACCGTCAACCATTCTATATCCTGACTTTCGTATAATTTTCTCTATATCCGCATTTCAACTACAAGCTCATCTCTTGCTGCATTTCATTATACTATATACCCAAATCTTAGTCAAGCTATTTATTGTCTACGACAAATAGTTCTTTCTGTTAGCAGTTCTGGTGAATCTTCTCAATTGCCATTCGATGTCAGCATCCTTATTATCAATTAATCCCAATTTCAACTCGTATAATCTCATTTCAAATCTAGGTCCAATTTCACTTAGCTCAATGCCATCTTTTGTCTTGATATATATATGGTGTCTGACTGATATGAAATCATCATTATTAATGAACGTTATTACTCTGCTGCTATCTTTTTTCACTCCTGGAGGAAATAAATGTTTCAAGATCTTCTCTACACGTTCTCCGAGTTTACTGTTGAAGTTTTCAAATATTAAATGAGGGTAACTCTCAGAAATGTTACCCATTTGAGGCAAATCATGTCTTAATTTGACATTATGTAAGGTGAAAATGGCTGAGGGTCCATGAGGAAAATGTGACACGGTAATGGATGTAGGAACCCCACGGTGTTCATGCAACACAATGAGATCGGTGATAGCGGTCTTGTTACATGACTTCACCAAATCGGGTATTATATAATTCCCACGGTTTAACTTTAATGAGTTTGGAAACATCAATTTGATCTCTTTGCTGAATTGCAAAAGCTTCACGGATGGGTTTCTCGATGTGGTAATGATAAGCTTGGGCTCACTTATACCACTTAATGCACTATATTCATCATCTATTTCGTCTTGAATGCTTTCGTCATATATGAAGTTCTTTTGAAGCTCAGTGTCTTCACTAAGCTCCTTAGATAACGGCTTCCCACTTGCTAAGGCAGCTTTAAGTTGCTGTCTTTTTTCCGTCTTACTGGACTCTTGGAGTTCAAGAGCTTTACGATAGAGATACTCTCTTCTCTCTCTTGCCTGTCTTCTAATCATCGTGGTTAATAACAAAAGTAGAGACACCAGCTCATCGCAGATAATTTTTCTGATGAGATGCTATGAAATAAGTACACCCGTACCTCATGGATCCGTACACCGAATCCATCTCAACGGGCTCAGACGTCTGCGCTGTTCCCCTGCGGCTCAGACGTTCCTTTAGTCATGTGTGCGGAGGTTCCTGGCAAAAGGCTAGGCCAGCGCCGTTTGTTGATAGTAGTTCTGGGTGGGGTTCTTATCATTCATTTTTCGAATCGGGTAGTGATTCCCAAAAAGGACAACTAAAAACGAACTCCGATAATGAAGGATTTGGCGGAAGTGGCAGATCTAATGCACACCCCATGTAATTTCTTCTCCGCTTCTACATAATGCGCTATGCGTGCGTACTTTTATTTTCTATATGCAGCTAATGTCTAATTGGCAAAATGGATTTTGCCTGGGATGTTGTCAGCAGTAGTGCTATTTGTGGGTGCAACAATTGATTCAGGGGATTGTAGGTCACTCAACTCATGTTGCTCTGGCGGCTGTTGTGGACGATGTGGGGCATGCAGTCTGTTAGACCAGGTAGATGGCCTTCTCCTACTCCTAATTCTGTCCATCATTGGGAAGTTGGACGCCTGTCTACTAATCATTCTCCGAAGCCCCATTTCAGGTTCAGTAGAATTAGTCATCTGTCTCTCCAACGTATTGTTTCTTCTGATAGCATGATTTTCTTGAATCTTATCTCTTCTCTGCATATCAGCATCCGGAATCATAATGGCTCTGTCGAGAGAATATGGTAATCCTCTGTGTCTGCCTCTGATCATCATTGCGACGATCACCAATTTGGAGATCACGCTAAACTTGGCGGAGAAGGATTGGTCGATGCCGGGGTATCCTAGTGATAACCCCACCGTTCCGTAAGCACTGATAATTTCGAACAATATTGAAAAAACTGAGAAACTGACGTCGTCCTTGTTTAATTTGCCACCTTCAGCGATACAGATTATGAACAAACCAAGGAAAATAAACCATAAGTCAAAAGATAATTGGTTACGTAAATGAGTTCCAATAAACGTCTTTGATGATTTCTCCAAATCCTCTGTTTCCGGATTTTCCTCCTTGAGGTAAAGACCTAACGATTGCTCTTCATACACATTGGTTCTTCTAATAGAAATAGCCAATGGTAACACGGAGATATACATCATTAACATATAACTGACTTGCACTGCGGGATGTAACTTGGATAAGTCTACCACGGCAAATCCAGCGGTTCTGGTACTGAAAGCCTGGAACAAACCATCAACAATTCTGTAACCTACGGGGATTTCTTTCAAGTACTTATTTCCCAAATCGAGAATGATAAATAAGACCAAATCCACCGCATTCAAAACCACCAAAATGATAAATAGCCACCATGAGGGAACCGAAGGAAATAACAAGGTGAAACAACGACGAGGATGGTCTAATAAAAATCCTAATGATTCTTTGAGCAAAGATAATGGCCTGGCGAATTTGAAGAACACCCAAATTAAAAACCGGAGAAAAACGGGGAATCCCGTATTCCCAATGACAATGAAAAAAGACATCAAAATCATGACGTAGACGGAGGTATTGAAACTTTGCATGGAGTTTGCCGTCAAAGTAAAACCCAAATCATTAAACGAAGATTGGGCTGTGAAAAATCCCCACCATGTAGGAGAAACACCGTTACTACGGATTATTTCCTTGTAGTTTGGTTGATTTTGGATCCAAGGAACAAAGATCAAGAAGGCAATGATGTGGAAACCAATGTAGTAAAACAATAAGATTTTGATCAATAACTTAACGGCACGATACTCAACACCACCTAACTCTTCCTTTTGAGTCTCACTCAAATAGACGAACGTCGAATTTCTTCCAACCGTAGGCACCCAAGACAAGTAATTGGTGCTCATAGTTCTTCTTAACGAATTATCTCCGCTGAAATATTCTTCGTCATCACTGTCGTCATCGTCGTCATCATCATCGAACTCTGAAGGAACACCTGTAGTGCCGCCGCTATTTTCGTAGTCTCCGCTGAGATGAGAGTTTCTTCTATGGAAAACTGCTGGGGTTTTGATTCTTTTGATACGACCCATTCCTGGGGGTTTTCTCATGAATTTTTCAAATGTAGGAGACTTGGAGAGAAACGATCTTGAGCCTGGAGTGATTTCTAATGTGTTTGACCGTTTTCCAAACTTCACACCACCAGTAGCATCAGTTGATGGTAGTACGAGGTTCGACTGGGCTCTTTGGATGCCAGGTTCTTCGTCATCATGAGTAGGATCACTGGTGTTTACTTTGGTGGAGTCTTGATGTTCATTGGAGTCAGAAATTGCATATTCATTATCAGATAAGGCCTGGTCTTGTTCAGCACCATCGTCTTCGTCGTCTCCTTCTTCGCCATGGTCGACATGAAGCAGATCATCTTCACTATCAATTGAGGCATCTTCATCTGCGAAATCATTATTAAGCAGCACTTGCGAGTGTCTACGAGGAACTGCGGTATTAGAAAATGACTTTCTGAGCTTGGACCATTTCTTGGAGTGACGACGTTTACGGAGTCTTGTGGGGCTATTATGACTTGACATCCACTTTTTAAAAGGTTTTTCTGTGACGTTGAATTGAATTTGGGGAGGAAGTCGTTTTTTTGTGAAAATTGGATTATGACGGTCTTTTTCGATTTCGTTGGGAGATTTGATAATGAGAACATCTCCGTCGTCTTCACCTTCTGCTGGAGATGTCGGTCTTGAGAGTGAGTGAGGAGAGTGGTTTTCGGTTCCAATGTGATGCTTGTTCTGTAACATGGCAATAGAACGGTACATATCAGACGGCTCAATTTCATTCCTGGGCTTTTTCACCGGGTGTGGAAGGGCTCCGAACTTAATACCATCGTCTGCACGAGATAAAGGGTCTGAACGAGAGGCAGGGCCCAAATGGTGCGCTGTATTGGCAGGAGATATGTAGCCGGTGGGGGTTAGGAAGTCCAGGTCATTAGGGCGTTGTGAGGGGCCGGTTTCTTCATCGTCATCGCTGGGTTCACTGATATGGACTACATCGTTTCCCTGGCCAGACCCTGGAACCGTGGACGAAGACTGGGGCGAGTTATTCAGGAAATTGACGCCCTCTTCGTCTTTCAAGCTGGTGCTGGAGTTCTCTGGTTGTTCTTGGTACTTTGCTGGCGACTGTCGGAGTCCCAAGCCTTGGTTGTTGACGGTGTTGATTCTGGTGGAGTCGAAGGATCTTGTTCTTGCAGCCAAGGTAGCATTTCTTCTCATTTTGAAGTTTAGTTTGGAGGATTCTTTGATATTATCGAAATGGCGCTCGAACCAGTAGAGTCTGACGAATAGAAGCGAACCATGGATGAAAATAGGTGTGGTTAAGGTTGTAAAGATGTAGACGATGATTTGTTGGTATAATGTCATATCATTGAAGTTGATGGTGTTGAGCCCAGCCTGGGTTGCTGCGCCTGCTGCTGTGAATAAGATATCGATGTAGCGGAAGTTTTTCACTGGGTAAAGAAGGATTGACCCTAAGAAGGCCATGAAGATGATGTAGAAATAGTGCACAGTTCTGAAGTTGGGGAAGATGACTTTGGCGTAAGGATGTGCCACCAGACCCATGCGATGGATGAAGTTACGTATTCTTAGGCCGAGGGCCCACTGGGACCGTCGCTGTTGGAACTTGGTCCACAGCTGGGTAATGAGATTACCCATTCTAATACTATATGAGAGAGCAAATGATGGAAACTATGATGCTAAGAGCTGGTACACCGACGGAGGAAAGAGGATGACCAACAACGTTATAGAAGAATAACTGCCAATGGAAGTAGAATAGGCAAAGCAATGAAGAAGAACAGGAAAAGTAATGAAGGAAAAGGAAGTAATAAATAAATAAAAACGTTTCTATGAAATAATGAAGGAAAAAAAAAAGATGGAACCGTTTTCCATGCTCCCTAAATTTGTGTCATGAAGACTATAAATTCCGCCAGACTTCGAATGAAATTCGATCCGCAGACTTTGGGCGTGTGGGCCCAGACAATAGGGCGTGTGGGCCCAGATAAGGAGGCGCGGGCGGAGAATTCCTACCCCATGGGCCTAATTAGGCATCAGTGGTGCGATGGCGGGCCAGCCGCCAGCGTGCGCATGCCCAATTTGGCAGAAACGGGTCTATGACCAAAAGGCAGCAAGGCTGTTGAAGGGGATGTGATGGGTGAAGGAAAGAACGGATGAGGTTGGTGAGAAGTTTTGGGCTTTTCAGAGGGTTTAAATAAAAGGTACTGGAAACCAATGGCTGCGAAAAGATGTTGGAGAGGGTAGACAAAAAAATGGTGTTGGTGAAAAAAGCGTGGTTCAGTAGTTGTCTAGGGAGGAGGAGGATGTCTGTTAGTCCAGAGACCCAGATATGACGAAAGAGGAGTGTTAGAAACTTGCAGGTATTTTGTTCGATTTTGCAATAATAGTGACAAAATCTGTTCAAAGTGAATCAATCCTCTAATTACTCTTCTAAGAGAGTAACACAGCAGCATGCTTATCATTCATGATCAAGTACCACTTTCAAGCCGGTTTGCAGTCAGGTTTTATGCTTGAAAGTATTCCTTTACATGTACTCTTCAGACTCTTTTGTATGCGACTGTACATAAATATGTCACTTTTCCGTCAAAACCTTATCTGAAGAATCCATTCAGATAAGAAATTGTATGCGGTAGAGCAGTATGTATAGAAAGACGCTCTGACAGAGATCAGCAAGGAACATGCTGAGACCATTAAAGGAGAGCGATTTAAGCTGAATACCGCAATGTGGGTTTCGTTATAGGTGGAGACAAGAGTATTGTTCCTCTTGCAAGTTTTCCTTCGAAGAGCTACCCATGGGGATAATACATTATAAGTTCTTTTGTAGTAATGCTGGAGGGAGGCAAGTAGGCCATCTCGCAGTTATTTGTATATCAATTTTAATTTTGCTGTCTTCTGCTACAATGACAAATTGTATCTCAGTTTTCGGCATCTACGGACAGAAGAGCGATTAGAGTCAAAACTTTAAGAAACAAGAGAAAGATCAAAGATCTGAAGAGAAACTTCGGCGCATAGCCAAGCATTAGGCTATTACTGACAAAGGGATAGTCTTACTCGCAGCAATCATCTAGGCTGTAACTATTTATTAGCTACGAACAACATACTAATGCTCAGAGGAAGAAGTTTACAAGGAGTCATGCTCAGGAAGGATGATCTACTCAGAGCTACTGTGATGCACCTTTGAATGAAGTGGGCTTACATTCTAAGGCATCAATAGACCAAAGGTATATCTAGGGAGTAAGAGGACAGTGCCAGAACTCAGTCGTTGCTAAAGCTGCCAAAAGAAAAAAACGTCAACTTTGTGCAGTTTTTGCTCGTTTTCTGTGAATCACTGAAAAAAAGTCATGAACAATCATATCGTCTGACCAACTATCTAACCGTTTGTTTGACGCCTACACAAGTCTTAACCACACCCCCACCGCCTACAACTCACTCATCTTCTATGAATGGGACAATATAAAACTACACAAAACATGAAACATGAGCTCGAGTAAACATCGCAGTCATCTCTTGTGCAGCTAAAATTCTGCCCTAAATTGAAGGCCGGTATACGAGATATGCTACAAAACAGCAAAACAGTAGGTAGAAAATTTCACCAATGATCCTTCTCTTTCCTTCCACTTTCTCTTTGTTCCCTGATCTCGCTTCTGCCCTCTGCTCTCTACTTCCCGCTCCCTGCCTACTTCCTCCTCCCTGCCTAATCCCCCCCCTCCTCCCTTCCTTCAGCTTCTATCTTCTCTTCATCCAATCACCAAAGTCAGCTTGTCCTGCACACATCCTGCAACTACACTGACGTCCATATTCACGTGACTTACGGTCTGTTTGCGTTCGATGAGCCAAAAATTTTTTTTCGGTATATAAAGCAGAAGATTTAGCTCAAAAGATCTGGAGAAAATTCTTTCTTCTCTCTCTCTTCTCCTCTCTCTCTCTCTTCTCTCTCCTAACTACGAGCATTTGCTATCTTGTCGATATATAACTGATCGTTGCAAATAAGTAAGTACGTTAGAGAGAGTTGATGGACATTTGTCCTGTAGACTCGTAATTAAGTGAAATGTGCTACATGAACTAGAATGAATTGGCCCAAATCCACGATGAAGAATTGTCAGACATCCAACGTCAGTCGTAGTGACTCTCATGCCACTCACCTTTCATCTTTACACTGGGCCTCTGATCTTCATGCCTTCTCACTGATGTCATTTCTCAGTATACTCATCTCACCCATTTTTCACTCATCTCAGGCAATTTTTCACTGATGTCATTCTCAGTTTTTACTCATCTCAGCCAATTTTTCACTCACCGTTCCCTTTCTTTATCCATTGTCATTCTTGTGGCTGCATTTCACTGCCCTTCATTCGCAACCCTACTAACCTATAGTTTCTCTTGATTGTTTTCCCCCACCAATCGTTGCTCTTGAAGTCATTATTTCCCCAAGATGGTTAAAGTATCTGCTCCAATCACCCCTCCAATGGAATCCACCGGTGACCGTTTGATGACGTTGCAAACCAAGGACGGTCTCACGCTCCAAGGTTACTCGTTCGGTGCCCCTGTCACTGCGGCCGGGGAGGTTGTGTTCCAAACCGGTATGGTTGGTTATCCTGAGTCCATCACCGATCCTTCGTACGAGGGTCAGATTTTGGTCATCACCTACCCCTTGGTGGGTAACTATGGGGTTCCAGACCGCAATTTGAAGGACGATGTGGTCAAGGACTTACCCAAATACTTCGAATCCAACCGTATCCACATTGCTGGGTTGGTTGTGGCTCATTACACTGAAGAGTACTCTCATTACTTAGCTACTTCGTCTTTAGGCCAATGGTTGCAAGAAGAAGGAATTCCTGCTATTTATGGGGTTGATACCCGTGCCTTAACCAAGGCTTTGAGAAACCAGGGATCTACTTTAGGTAGATTGGCCTTACAGAAGGCTTCTGTTACTGAAAGCGTTGGACTTTTAGGTGTTTCTGACTGGGAATCATCATTTGACGTACCAGAGTACGACGATCCCAACGTGAAGAATTTGGTTGCAAAAGTTTCCATCAAAGAACCTAAATTGTACGCTCCTGCCAAAGACACTGCCAAGACTGATAAATCTGGTAAAATCATCAGAATTTTGGCTGTGGATGTTGGTATGAAGTACAACCAGATCCGGTGCTTTGTCAACCGTGGAGTGGAGTTGAAAGTCGTGCCATGGGACTACGACTACACCGAAGAACAGTACGATGGTTTGTTCATTTCAAACGGTCCAGGGGACCCTTCGGTCATGACCGATGCTGTGTCCCGGTTGAGAGCCGTTTTACGGGAAGGAAAGACTCCAGTTTTCGGTATCTGTCTTGGGCACCAGTTATTGGCCAGAGCCACAGGAGCTTCTACCTTAAAGTTGAAATTCGGTAATCGTGGCCACAATATTCCATGTACCTCAACAATCTCCGGCCGTTGCTACATTACGTCGCAGAACCATGGTTACGCTGTAGACGTTAACACCTTGGCCGATGGTTGGAAAGAGTTGTTTGTCAACGCCAACGATGGGTCTAATGAAGGTATCTACCACGAAACAAAGCCATTTTTCTCCGTGCAATTCCACCCTGAATCGACCCCAGGACCAAGAGATACTGAGTTCTTATTCGACGTCTTTATCCAGGCCGTGGTCGACTACAAAAACACCGGGGTCTACAAGCCAGTCCACTTCCCTGGTGGACAATTGGCCGAAAATAGGGCTGCTCATCCCCGTGTCGAGGTCAAGAAGGTGTTGGTGTTGGGATCTGGTGGTTTATCCATTGGACAAGCCGGAGAATTCGATTACTCTGGTTCCCAGGCCATTAAAGCTTTGAAGGAAGAAGGTATATACAGTGTGTTGATCAACCCTAATATCGCTACTATTCAAACTTCCAAGGGTTTGGCCGACAAGGTGTACTTCTTGCCGGTTACCCCTGAATTCGTGAGAAAGGTTATCCAGCATGAACGTCCTGATGGGATCTACTGTACTTTCGGGGGTCAGACAGCCTTAAACGTTGGTATCCAGTTGAAAGATGAGTTCGAAAGCTTGGGTGTAAAAGTGTTGGGAACTCCAATTGAAACTGTCATCACCACCGAAGATAGAGAGTTGTTCGCTCAGGCCATGGAGGAAATTAACGAAAAATGTGCCCAATCGGCTGCTGTTTCCACTGTCAGTGAAGCCGTTGATGCTGCCAACGAGATCGGTTATCCATTGATTGTCAGAGCAGCCTTCGCCTTGGGTGGTTTGGGCTCAGGTTTCGCTGATAACGAGGCCGAGTTGGTGGCTTTATGTAACAAGGCCTTTGCTACCTCTCCACAAGTGTTGGTCGAAAGATCGATGAAAGGATGGAAGGAAGTCGAGTACGAGGTTGTTCGTGATGCTTTCGACAACTGTATCACCGTTTGTAACATGGAAAACTTCGATCCTTTGGGAATCCATACTGGGGACTCCATTGTGGTTGCTCCATCGCAAACCTTATCGGACGAGGACTACAACATGTTGAGAACTACTGCCGTCAATGTAATCAGACACTTGGGAGTCGTTGGGGAGTGTAATATTCAATATGCTTTGAACCCTTTCTCCAAAGAATACTGTATCATTGAGGTCAACGCCAGATTGTCCCGTTCTTCGGCCTTGGCCTCTAAGGCTACTGGATACCCATTGGCATACACTGCTGCTAAATTAGGTTTGAACATTCCTTTGAACGAGATCAAAAACTCCGTCACCAGATCCACTTGTGCTTGTTTCGAGCCTTCATTGGATTATGTTGTGGTAAAGATTCCAAGATGGGACTTGAAAAAATTCACCAGAGTGTCTTCGTTGTTGTCATCCTCGATGAAATCCGTCGGAGAAGTCATGTCTATTGGTAGAACATTTGAAGAAGCCATCCAGAAGGCAATTAGATCCACTGACTACCAAAACCTTGGATTCAACAAAACTGCTGCTTTGATGTCCATTGACATCGATACCGAATTGCAAACTCCATCTGACCAGCGTCTTTTCGCCATTGCCAATGCCCTTTCTGATGGCTACTCCGTCGACAAGGTGTGGAAGTTGACCAACATTGACAAATGGTTCTTGAACAAATTGGATGGTTTGATCAAATTCGGCCACAAGATCGCCTCCTACGGGACTAAAGAACAATTGCCAGTGCCAGTTTTCAGACAAGCCAAACAACTAGGCTTTGAAGATAGACAAATCGCCAAGTTCCTCAACTCTAATGAGGTTGCTATCAGAAGATTGAGAAAAGAAGCCGGCATTATTCCATTTGTTAAGCAAATTGATACTGTTGCAGCCGAATTCCCAGCCTTCACCAACTACTTATACATCACCTACAACGCCGACTCCAACGATGTGTCCTTCGACGAACATGGGGTCATTGTCCTCGGTTCAGGGGTCTACAGAATCGGTTCCTCGGTCGAATTCGATTGGTGTGCAGTGAGAGCCATCAGAACATTGAGAGAAAACGGATGCAAAACTATCATGATCAACTATAATCCAGAAACTGTTTCTACTGATTACGACGAAGCTGACAGATTATACTTCGAAACCATCAACTTGGAAAGAGTCTTGGATATCTATGACTTGGAACAGTCTTCCGGGGTCATTATCTCTATGGGTGGACAAACCTCCAACAACATCGCCTTGCCCTTACATCGTCAAAACGTCAAAATCTTGGGTACTTCTCCCGAAATGATCGACTCTGCTGAAAACAGATATAAGTTCTCGAGAATGTTGGACAGAATCGGTGTCGACCAGCCTGCTTGGAAGGAATTGACCTCCATCGAAGAGGCTGAGGAATTCGCTAACAAAGTTTCATACCCGGTGTTGGTTCGTCCCTCATATGTGTTGTCCGGTGCTGCTATGAACACCGTCTACTCCCGTGCAGATTTGGCATCGTACTTGAGTCAAGCCGTGGACGTTTCGCCAGACTACCCTGTGGTGATCACCAAGTACATTGAGAACGCCAAAGAAATCGAAATGGATGCTGTCGCCAAAGACGGTAAGATGATCATGCATGTTGTTTCTGAGCACGTTGAAAATGCCGGTGTTCACTCTGGGGACGCTACATTGATTGTTCCTCCTCAAGATTTGGACCCAGAAACCGTCAGAAGAATCGTTGAAGCCACCGCCAAAATCGGTAAAGCTTTGGATATCACTGGACCTTACAACATCCAATTCATCGCGAAAGACAACGATATCAAGGTTATTGAATGTAATGTTCGTGCTTCTCGTTCGTTCCCATTCATCTCTAAGGTCGTGGGTACTGACTTGATTGAAATGGCCACCAAGGCCATCATGGACATGCCTGTGGTTCCATACCCCGGTGAGAAGCTTCCAGAAGACTACTGTGCTGTGAAAGTGCCTCAATTCTCCTTCTCCAGATTAGCTGGTGCCGATCCGGTGTTAGGTGTAGAAATGGCCTCTACCGGAGAAGTTGCTACTTTCGGTAAGAACAAGTACGAAGCCTACTTGAAGTCGTTGATTTCTACCGGTTTCAAACTCCCAAAGAAGAACATTCTCTTCTCTATTGGTTCATTTAAGGAAAAACAAGAATTGCTTCCTTCAATTAAGAAATTACATGAATTAGGCTACAAGATCTTTGCTACTGCAGGTACTGCTGACTTCATCAAGGAACACAATGTTCCTGTTCACTACTTGGAAGTTTTGAGCAAAGAAGAGGACCAAAAATCCGAATACTCCTTAACCCAGCATTTGGCTAATAACTTGATCGATTTGTACATCAACTTGCCTTCTGCAAACAGATTCCGTCGTCCTGCTAGTTACATGTCTAAAGGTTACGAATCCCGTCGTATGGCTGTGGATTACTCCGTTCCCTTGGTTACAAACGTCAAGAACGCTAAGTTGTTGGTTGAGGCTATTGCCAGAAACATCTCTTTAGAAGTTTCCAACAACGATGCCCAAACCTCTCATAAGACCGTGGTGATGCCTGGTTTGGTTAACATCACATCTTTCGTTCCATCCTTCGACGACTTTAAGTCTGCTAGCAAGCAGTCTCTTCGTGCTGGTTTCACCTACAACGCTTTCTTGCCTCAAACCATTAGCGGCTCTACAGTGACCGATTTAGATTCCTTGGCTGACGCTATCAGCTCGGCTGCAAAAGGTGCCTACACCGATTACTCAGTCTACATTGCTGCTTCCGAAACCAATGTTGAAGAAGCTGCTGAAGCTGCCGATAGTGCCAGTGCATTGTTCATTCCATTCAATGATTTCGTCAAATCAAAGGTTTCTTCTATTTCTGCTCACTTTGCATCTTGGCCCGAATATAAGCCGATTGTGACCGACGCTAAAACCACCGACTTGGCTTCGGTGTTGTTATTGGCTTCCTTGCACAACCGTTCTATCCACATTACTGGTGTTTCTTCCAAAGAAGACTTGGACTTGATCAGAATGGCTAAAGATAAGAAATTGCAAGTCACCTGTGATGTTGCTGTCTACTCCTTGTTCTTGAACAGAGATGAAAATGAAAACTTACCATTCTTACCTTCATCTACCGACCAGAAGGCTCTTTGGGATGGTTTAAGCGACATCGACTGTTTCTCCATTGGCGTGGTTCCTTACGTTGTTTCTAAGGCTACTAACAATGTGGTTGTTCCTGGTTTAGGAATCACCGAAGCATTACCATTGTTATTTTCTGCCGTGCAAAAAGGTAAACTCACCATCGAAGACATTGTTAAACGATTCCACGATAATCCAATAAAACTTTTCAACCTTCCAAAGCAAGATGCTGTTCTTGAAATTGATTTGGACAGAAGCGTTCACTCCATCAGAAAATTGACCTATTCTCCATTCGAAACCAAAAAATTACAAGGCACCATCGACAGAGTGTCTATTCACGGGGAAACCGTTTGTTTGGACGGTGCTATCTTATCCAATGCTGTTGGTAAGCACGAAATTGCCTCCAGGGGAAGACTTGGATCTGTTGCTTCTCCTAGCGCACCTCAATCCCCAGTTATGGGTAAGAAAGCTAGAATGTCGTTCTCTGAAACCGGACGTCGTCCATCCATGAATAAAGATCAACCAGCTCCTGCTATTTTCGAGAGATTGGGATCCGAATTGGTGTCTCAACCTCCAGCAGGCTCATTATCTCAAACCAACGCTTTACTCGACTACATCAGAAACCACAATGCTTTCTTAAGAAACTCAGTGTTGTCCGTCAAAGATTTCAGTCGTGCTGACTTACACTCTTTGTTCACCGTGGCCCAAGAAATGAGATTGGCCGTGGAAAGACAAGGGGTCTTGGATATTCTCCACGGAAGAGTATTGGCTACTATGTTTTATGAACCATCCACTAGAACTTCTTCTTCTTTCGATGCTGCTATGCAAAGATTAGGTGGTAAGGTTGTTCCAGTGGCCATTGGTTCTTCTTCAGTGAAGAAAGGTGAAACTTTACAAGATAGTATCCGTACCTTGGCCTGTTACTCTGATGCCATTGTCTTAAGACATCCATCTGAAGAATCTGCTGATATTGCTGCTAAATACTCGCCAGTTCCTATTATCAACGGTGGTAATGGTTCCAAAGAACATCCAACCCAGGCCTTGTTGGATTTGTTCACCATGAGAGAAGAAGTCGGTACTGTTAACGGTATCACCGTTACTTTCATGGGTGATTTAAGATACGGAAGACCAGTCCACTCCTTATGTCACTTATTACGTCATTATAGTGTCAGAGTGCAGTTGATTGCTCCTAAGGAATTATCCATGCCAGAAGACATTAGACAAATGTTGATAAAGAACAATATGTTGGTACTTGAATCGGAAGAATTGAACCCAGAAATCATTGCCAGATCCGATGTCTTGTACTGTACCAGAGTACAAGAAGAAAGATTCGCTGACAAGGAACAATACTTGAGACTCAAGGATTATTACATTGTTGACAACAAGATTTTATCTTACGCTAAACAACACATGTGTATCATGCATCCATTACCAAGAACCAGTGAAATTCGTGAAGAAGTCGACTTCGATCAAAGAGCTGCTTACTTTAGACAAATGAGATATGGTTTGTTCGTTAGAATGGCTCTTTTGGCCATGGTTATTGGTGTTGATTTTTAATCTGCTGATAAATTATAAAAATGACAAAAAAATAGAATTCAATGCTCTATATTGAGAATCTAATCGGGGGATTAAGATTCTTATGTGGTTTGTATTCATAAACGATTAATATTAAATGTTGTAGGAGAATTAATTACTAATGCTAAACGAACTAATGTAAGAGTCTTGCTGGTGTCATGACATTAATTTTTATATGTGCTCATCTCTTGTGGCACGTTTTGTCTTTTCTACGGCTAGATGACGTCCATTAATTTTTGAAGTATATGTTCTCATCTCTGGTCCCTCCGTCCGACTTCTGGTCAATATCGTCTTGGTCTTCATGGTTTTGCATTAATGCTCTTGCAATTTCAATTTCATCACCTCCTGGACCTACATGATGATCAAATGTAGCCTCAGGAATCAGTCTGTTCTTACTCTGATCCTCTCTGTATTCTCCGTTATTGTCATCATCATAGTTGGAATATTGGTGGAATTGGTTCGCTGAGTCTCCGGAGACTGCTGCAGCAGCTACCGCAGCATATGTAGGAGCATGTTCGTGGTTGGAAGAATGAGAGGTGGCCTGCTGTTGGTGGTGCTGTTGTCTCTGATGCTGTTGCAGTTGTTGTTGTTGTTGCTGCTGTTTCTGAGCTGCTTCCACAACCGCAATAAGCCCATCATCTAAGCCAGACAAGTCATGACTATTTAAAAGAGTGTCTTCACGTTGGTGGTGTGGAAGAGCATGAAGTGCTACCATAGCCTCCATGTCGTTGGTATTTGTGGCTTTAGGACGGTTCTGGTTTTGATAAAGTTTCCGACGGTTGATGCCATTGGCATTCTTCTTTGGCGTTAGTGGACGTTGTTGAAGGTGTTGTTGTTTATGGAGAGGTGGGTCCTTAGCCGATTCACGACATTCAGCACAGTTTTTGATGGCAGTGGCCACAGTATCTTTGATTCGAGTCCAATGATACTTTTCCGTGATAACTGAAGTGGTTTTATTGATTCCACCATGGTTAGTCATATGAACTTCAGTACATATTTGTAATTGTTTTACTGGGTCAGAAATCACCTCTCGCCCCTTGAGGAGAAGTTTACCATCGATTAATCGATAATGAGACGCTGAAGATCGAAGTCGTGATTTTTCTTGTCTGTCAGCCATGGCTGGGTACTTACCTGTTTCCAAATAGAATTTGATCTTATCAAATCGATACGCTCCTACTGCTGGATCACTAGTATTTACCAATTCTCGTCCGTATATCAATGCATCTACCGCACGATCGTGGCCCTTTAAGATCCCTGCAGACTTCACTCTTCCAAGCCGTTTGAAGTTAAGTGACTCCCATATCCTTCTGGCAGCGACATTTGTTTCAAACACGAGATTAAATACACTGTAGGTGTAACCCAAGCGGGGTGCCCATTGTAAATAACAGTCTGTAAGCGTTCGTCCAATACCTTTCCCTCTGATACCAGCATTCACCAAGAATCCTGCAGTGCAGATATGCGAACAACGACCAGCATAGTTTGGCTTGATGAAAAAGGTACCTAAGCACTCTTTCTCCCACTCCTGAGTAGTTTCTAAAGTTGGAGAGTCTCCGAGCACCATCACTGCTGCAAATGACCCAAACCAGTAGTTCTGGAATGACTCGATATGAAGTGTATCAAAGAATGGGTAGGTTTCCCCACGTTCGATTTCCATATTGAACTCATCACAAAGAAACGCTAATAATCCTGGAGGTAATTCATTCACAGAGTAAATAGGATATATGGTGGCAGTTGTTTCTCCATCCTTCAAAAGAACCGTATACCGGTCTATAACAGCAACGGAGCTGTACTCTAGCTGCGGCCTGTAGTGCGGAGGCTGGCTAACGTCGTCGAATTCTGGCATGGCCCTTGTGGTATCGAAACGTCTATCTGATCAGCTTATCAGTATATGTGTAGATGTTATACTGTAGTAGTATTTTCTGGAATGTAAACAGAATGTTTGGGCCATCGGAAAAAGAAAAACAACGAGTAGAAATATTCGCAAAAAATTATGTACACCCCCAGTAAGAAAAGCATCATGCTGCAAAATGGAAGTTAGTACATAATTTTTTATGTATAGCTGGACGGAAAATTCTCGTCCAATAATATTGTCGGATAAACAGACGACTGATAAAAAGCTTATTCTTCTTTGAATGGTGTACTTATTATCGGGGAGGCTGATGATCATTTGTGGATACAGTTACTCCAGCCGCACATGAGCATAATATGTACTACAACTTACAGTTGTTGCTGACCTGCAAATAAACACGGAACAATGTCTATCTAGCATGCATCTATCCATTATCTCTATACTAAGTCTTTACCGAACATTATGGCGCCAGTGAGTGTTGATTCTCCCTTCAAGACGGCAACATTCTTGACGTATCCAATTCTATCAAAGCCTAAGGAGTCCCAGATCTTAACACTGGCACCATTGGTCTCGAACACAAGGTTGAACACCGAGTAAACAAACCCTAATTTGGGTGCTATATATAAATACTTTTTACCCAACTCAGACCCTAAACCCAACCCTCTCTTATGGTGATTGACAATGAACCCAGCATTACACACATGCGAACATCTTCCAATGTAGTTTGGTTTGACGTAGAAGTGCCCCAAGTACTTTTCCTGCCAGTCCTCTTTTGATTTTTCCTTATCTAAAGAGTCGTGATCTCCATCCACTAACACAGTGAGAAAACACTCGAATGCATACTTGAGGAATTCCTCACGGTTCATAGTCTTGAAGTGCGGATAAGTTCTCCCTTCCTCAACGACGTAGTTGAATTCATCGTGTAAAACGTCGATTAATGCTGGGGGTAATTCGTCCGCAGAATGAGCAGGAACAAGAGTTACATTTCTACCATCCTTCGCTAATCTAAAGCGAATGGTTTCGGTGAATTTAGGAGTGGCTGCGAATTTACCATCCGCAAATGGCAACGACTGGAGCTGTTGGTAGTAGGAACTAGTATCGGAAGGCATAGTTACAGGTCCAAGAAGTCTAAAAGTGTTAGCTAAAAGATCTTGAACGCTATCTGAGCAGATCAACCCGAATTAGTACCCGGGCTGCGGGTATAATTCCTTAATCGGAAGAAAGCCGGTGCACGGATGTGAGCGACAGTTCCTCCGCTCAGTTACCCGCACATTCTCCATCCCCAGCATATCAATCATCAACTCATCTTTTCATCTTCAAAACACAAGCTGTTCGTGTTACAGTCATGGATACCAGCAAGCGAAACGGGATAGCGCCCGACAGTATGTACCGAGGAATCCTCCCCGACCACCATTCCGTATACTAACCTCAAGGTTTGAGCAAGAAGGATAAGAGACGTCAGCAGTTAAGTGCTCGATTGAATAAGTTGGACTACACGTTTCTAAGCGATAAAGATAACTTTTACCGAGGATCACTTCATAACTTGCAAACTTCCTTGGCAGCATTGCAACAAGGAAACAATGAGGAGTTCATAAGGAAGCGGACGGAGCTCGAAGAGGGCCGGGACTATGAACTCACGAAGTTAAGACTCTGGGAAGAGTACCAGGTCAAAAGAAGCGAAGATGAATATAAAGAAGACATTGCCAGAGCCAAGGAAAACCATGATCGAGTGGTTAAATTATTGAAAGAGAAATTATATGACAAATTACAAAAACAAGTCAAACAACTCAAAGAAGATAAACTATTGTTGAATTTGGTAAATGCAAATTCATGGAATGCAGTGAATGCAAACGATTCTTCCACCTCAGCCTTAAATGCTATGGCGGCGGCCAGTTCCTTGAATATAAATGACAGGAGATCGTTGCGGAAACGTGAGATCAGCTCTCGATTTACCACAGGAGAAGCAGACGACTTATCGGATGGAGGAGGACTGTTCTTAAGCAGCCATTCAGCTCATAATAATGGTTACATTTCTGCATCAAAGAGAAGACGACACTATGCCACGAGATACTCTTCCAACGACGAACTTTCCAGTGGGTTAACCAGCACCGGAGGGACAGGTACCGGAGGAGGGCATCCATCGAAGAACAATCTTAGTCATGGGGGTCACAATACAGGCATAAGCAGTGGCAATGATAGTAATCTCAGTGATAAGGACTACGATGCCCTCAACAGCATAATCATGGGTAATGAAGACGGAGGAATGTCGTCATTGGTGCTATTGGATGTGAACTCAGGTAGTGGGAACAATAGCAACGGGAAGAATCAATCAGGAAGACTGCATACTCGAGGGAGTCATAAACAATTCATTGGGGTTCAAGGACTAAAGCCGGAAGAACTCAATGATGACTTGACCCTCCTCAAGAACGCAATCTTGAAAAAAGAAAAGTAGACATTAAGACGTCTTAACGTTTTCGGGAATGATATGTACAGTAGGTATAAATAGCGTAACAGTGTTGAACATAGTATTGGGCTGTAGCGATGCAAAAAACACAAGTACAATCCTGTCAAGTGAGGCTATAAGAAGAAGCCACAAGAAACGTGGAAGTACCCAAAATTTCCCTGGTTCATCGCTTATGGTGAATTATGACGCACTTCGACCAAATATCATACACTGCTACTATCATTAACGTCCTAGAGGAGCTGCTAGGATTCGCAAGCTGGATATTGTAGTCAACAAGCTGGTCTAATTCGTCTGATTGTGACGGCCGAGCCTCTTTTCGAGCAATAGTTGAAATTAGGTGTCAAACCTGCATATGGCCATATTCGGCATGAAAATATGCCAAAATGCACATTCTACATGTGAACTTCAACGAAGTTATTGGGGTCAACTGGTAAGCTATCAGTTGTAAATGAGTCACTTAGTAATCTGCAGGACACTAAAAAGGGATGCTCATTTTCCATTCACGGCTGCTCCTGTAGTTTGTGCAGCATACTGCCTTAATCGAACCGTCTAATAACATAGGATCAACACATCAAATTGACATCATGCACACCACAGGCACTGTAGAAAGAAGCAAACTAGTAACGTATTTGCTTGAGTATCCTTTCAGCATAACAATCGAATACATCCCTAGAGCTTAAGATTATTCGAAAAGTTTGCTTGAGAAGGATAGGGAAGTTCCATGTCCAAAATTGAACCTTTCCTCTTTCACGATTCGCATCAGCACCTACGAATACCTAACTACGTTTAATATTGGAATAAACGGATTGATTTGCATTGTTTTTAATGTATTTGACCGGGTTGGATTAATTCCCATTTACTTTGGTTCGCATGAAGCACTGAGATAGCACTGAGATAACATACATGACGATCTTGAATCTGAAACCCAATACAGAAAAGACTTCAGCTCTTTATCATGTATAGGGCAGCTAAAACCAATCCTATCACAAACTATAGAATAAGGTTAATTTCCATTGGCTGCAATAAATTCGCGCTATCTTTCCTTATCAGTTGACAGCTATTTGTCGTATTGTGCACGACTCAGATAGCGATTAACATCTCCCTGGCCCGTAGCTGATACCATCGGGCCTCACCTCGGCTTCCTGCTTTATACTAGATAAGAGATACCCCCTACATAGTGCGACATTTTCCACGCTCTACTTCAAAAGAGCTTATCACTCCATTTTGTAACCTCGAGTCTCAGCGGAAAATTGGTCGGTTTTTTTTTTAATGAATTGACAGCTGAATTTATAGCTATATTTTCTTTTTTTTTTTCATTGATCCAGAAGAAGAAATTCCATAGATTACAGGCGTAGGTACAGTAGGAGTTGCTGCCGATGTTAGAAAATCAACGGCTGTCGATTTCTGCTAATAAATCGCCCGACAATTCACCCAGCAGTCCATCACGTGGATCTAATGATACACAATCACACCGAGGCGTGGTGTTTGTAAACTGCGAAGACAACTCCTACTTCAAACCGGCTAAACAACGATCCCACCCATTTATTCATTATATTGAAGAGAATGTCCATATGATTCAGTTTATCAGACAGAAGATACGATATTTGTTGAAGAGGAAAAGCTATGGGCTCGTGTTGTTAGTCCTCGTGTTTACCGCGTTTTTAGGCCTTAGTCGGCAGTTTTGGATGCTGGTATCCACGTTAAGTACCCCCAATGCCAACATGAGTCCCGCCAATGAGTTTCTTACCGACTCCAACGTCCTTGTCAGTCAGCTGAACTTGGCCAGCAAGAAAGATTTCCCCTTCCACACCGGCTGTAAACCCATCGATAATCAGCAACCTCGTGCCAGTGCTGCGTTCGTGATGTTGGCCAGAAACTCCGAAATCGACGATGTTATCAAGTCCATGATATCATTGGAGTCTCATTTCAACAAATGGTACAACTATCCTTGGGTTTTTTTGAACGATAAGGAATTCGATGAAAATTTTAAATCTGAAGTTAGAAAGCACACCAACGCCGATGTAGAGTTTGGAATCATCCCCGAAAATGAATGGACAGTGAAGAATGAGCTCTATAGTGATGCCGAAATCAGGGAGTACATTGAAAGTCAAGGAGACCGTCAGATCATGTACGGTAATCTCGAATCGTACCACAAGATGTGTAGATATTATTCCGGCTTCTTCTACAAGCATGAATTGGTGAAGAAGAGAGATTGGTACTGGAGAGTAGAACCTGATGTCGAATTTTTCTGTGACATCACCTACGATCCGTTCATCGAGATGGAAAAGAACAACAAGCAATACGGGTTTACGGTGATGATTCAAGAATTGTACTATACGGTTCCAGGATTGTTTCGGGAAACACAAGCGTTTATCAAGAAACAGGATATCAAAGTAACGGATGCATGGAAGCTCTTTGTTAAAGACCCCCAGTATGTGCGTGGGAAAAACAGCAAGTTGTACGATGGAATCACCGACAAGGAGGAGATATTTGCAGCCATGCAAAGAAATATTATCAACAGAAAGTTGTTGATGATGAAGGATAAAACCGACCGGTTTTTATCGAAATTACCGCTGGAGATGGTGGATGACTTATTTACGGCAGCGCAAGAGAAACCCCCATTATATGAGGATAGAATGGACTTAGAAGAGTACAACTTATGTCATTTTTGGTCTAACTTTGAGATAGCAAGAACTAGCCTATTCACTTCGAAATTGTACCAAGACTACTTTGATCATTTGGACAAAAGCGGAGGGTTTATCATGGAAAGATGGGGGGATGCCCCGATTCACTCTCTAGCAGTGGGGATGATGTTATCCAGCAATGAAATCCACTATTTCCGTGATATTGGCTACAAGCACAGTACATTGGGCCATTGTCCGAACAATGCTCCTATCTCCAGCAGACAGAGTAAAGTGGAGTTGATCCAGCAAAGTTTCCACATTGACCCGCCATCGAAAAATGGAGTGGGATGTAACTGCAAGTGCCCACCCAGACTAGAGAAGATCGAAAATAGCGGCGGCTCGTGTATTAAGAGATGGGCCGAATTGACAGCTGATGGTTACCGAGAACCATCGCCAGTTGACTTGGATTACTGGGAGGTTGAAATGGAACGTAGAATTGATGAGTTTTTGATCGACGGTGGCAAGCTTGGTGATGTGGATGTAGCCGAAGCTATTTATAAACAGGAGAGCAAGAAGAATCCCAAGCCTAAGGGCGACCGTGTATAATTATAGAGCATAGATATATTAATAAACAACATATAGAAAAAGGAAGTAGAGACATGCAGACATTAGCAAGGAACCGCAGACTTTCGCAGACATTTGTAAGGAAGCCTGCTGCAGACACTCACCATGCAGACATTCCTTTCGAGGCAGCATCATACGTCAATTACAATGTGTCAAATAGAATACATTTATTACTAGTATACAAAGGTAGTTTAACCACCGAAACCATATAAGGTTCTTCCTTGTCTCTTTAAAGCGTAAACAACATCAAGAGAAGTAACAGTCTTTCTCTTAGCGTGTTCAGTATAAGTGACGGCATCTCTGATGACGTTTTCCAAGAAGGATTTCAAAACCCCTCTGACTTCTTCGTAGATTAAAGCAGAGATACGCTTAACACCACCTCTTCTTGCCAATCTTCTAATAGCTGGTTTGGTAATACCTTGGATGTTATCTCTCAAGATCTTTCTGTGACGCTTGGCACCACCTTTTCCTAAACCTTTTCCTCCTTTTCCTCTACCAGACATTGTTGTGTATAATAGTTATTGATAATAAATAAGAATAAAAACTTCTCCATTTCAAAGCGACTGTCCTTTCTTATATACAACCTCGCAACATCATTTCATAACAACAAACATACCACAAAACCCCTCGATATCTACACCACAAACTAATTTGTTGTGGTGTAAATTCCATCCTTCACCGTGCTCACAGTAACACATGTGCGGTGTACATCGCAGACCGCCAACGGTTAACTTTTCGTAGCATCGGAACCGTTTTTTGGTGTTATGGGTTGCTTTTCGCAGTAAAAAAGTCGCTCCTTTGTCGTTTCAGGCTATCTTGTGTTTGTTATGGTATTCCGAAGGACGTTTCTGTAGCTTTTCTGGTCATGTGGAGTAGAATGTCGTGACTTTAGGTGACATTTGTTTGTTATCATAACAAACGAGGTTGATAACGTAAATTTGGCATCCTCCTATATATAAGAGCCTGTTCCTGTAATCACAAATCTTTTTCTTTTTCTTGTTTTCATTCTTATCATTATCCAACATGGCTAGAACTAAACAAACAGCTAGAAAATCTACTGGTGGTAAAGCCCCAAGAAAACAATTAGCTTCCAAAGCTGCTAGAAAATCCGCCCCATCTACTGGTGGTGTCAAGAAACCTCACAGATATAAGCCAGGTACCGTTGCTTTAAGAGAAATCAGAAGATTCCAAAAGTCCACTGAATTATTGATCAGAAAATTGCCTTTCCAAAGATTGGTGAGAGAAATTGCTCAAGATTTCAAAACCGATTTAAGATTCCAATCTTCTGCCATCGGTGCTTTACAAGAATCCGTTGAAGCTTACTTGGTTTCCTTATTCGAAGATACTAACTTGTGTGCTATCCACGCCAAGAGAGTTACTATCCAAAAGAAGGACATCCAATTAGCTAGAAGATTAAGAGGTGAAAGATCCTAGATCATGTACATTAGTGTAACGAATACATAACAGAAAGAAGAAAGCCTTTGTAGTACAACTAAAGTAGCACACCCGTACATCTCGTTTTCGTATATTTCATCATGCGACTGACCAAATTTCATCTCCACCATGTCTTCTGTCTTGTCTCAAGTGGACCAATTGTCCACCACCCCGTATCCTGCCTGGGCTAGTTCCGTGGCCTTGCTCTACAAGGGAATCACACGCCCCAGTGCTATCTCCTCGGTCAACGGCTCCTCAGGGCTGTCGTACAAATTCAGCCAGTCCCTTGCTGTTGCCAAACCATCTCGAGCCTCTTGTTTTACGTTTGGAGCCGCCAACGCTCTCGGAGGATGGATTATCTTCGACGGCGATCATCTCAATGGTGCTGGTTTTACGTTTGCGTGGTCCACATTGTATTTGATAGTCAATGGCTTTGATAGCGTGAAGAGTGTGTTCAGAGGAAGAGTTGCCCCAGTGGGATTGAGTTTATTGGCTTTGGGAAATGCTGGAATATATGGGAAGAAGTTTTTCTGGTCATAAGCATGTGTTAGGTGTGTGCATATGATGTATTTGAATTGTATAAGTCCATGTATTTGTCTATTATCCTTTAATGTATTCGCTACAATTAAATTGGCCCTCATGAGTAGGAAGAAAGGATTTGGTGTGAAAAGAATGACATTGAAGCCGGTCCGATGTTTAAGTTCTTGTGTTATAGCGATTCCTGTGAATTCAGTCTTTTCCTTTAATATCTCTTCTGACTCATTAAGATTTGAAACCGCCCTGGTTCTAATTCCATTTCAACGGGAGTAACTCATTTTCCTTTGCGTACTGCAAGATTTCACTCTCATTGTACAATTCTATGAATTGCTGGTCCATAGGTCGTTCTTTGGGGGCTGCAAACTTTCTGTATTCATCAAAGATAATCGTCAACGACCACTGTTGAAGTCTACGCAACACTCCCACCAAACACCCTGTTCTGTGTTTTCCTCTATTACAATGGATGAGAATCGGCTGATTTTTAGGATCAATTACTATTTTTATCGCCTCCGTAATCAAATCATGAGGAATCTTTACGAAGGGCTCCTTGTTCCCTGACATCCCCAATTGAAAGAGCTCGATACCCTCGGATCGGAAGAACTCCTCATGAATGCTGGGGTACTCTTCAGGAATGAGACAAAGTACCAGTTTGAGTTTGAGTTTCTTAAGAAAAGCAAAGTTATTTGGTTGGGGGAATGAAGATCGGTATATTTTATTGATTACTGGAGCGAAGTTTTCCGGAGGAGTCAAAGATTCATTCAATGAACCCTGTTTATATTGAAGTTCTATTTCTTCTTGTTTCAGCTTATCAAACTTATCGTCTGCATCCTCGTCGTACTCTATTTCTTCAGGCTTTACCTCCTCATTAAGTTTATATTTCGATAATCGTGATCGTATAACAATGTCGTCCTCGTACATCGTTTCTGGTGCCATGGTCTCGTCGTTCGTAACAGGAATGTCAGGATCTTGAAACAGATGTAAGTCTTCGTCCATCTGGAACGGGTCCTCGGCATATTCTGTCATTTTGGAAGTATTTGATTGGTTGAGTGCTCGTTAGGTGGGTTCTATATCATTATCGTTGGTTCGATCACTGGATGGAGGTATTAATTTGGTTGTTTAGATTGCTGGGTAGCACTTTCAGAGAGGCCTACTTGTATCGTAAGCAATAGTTACGCCGATACAGCGGATGTTTTGGTATTGGGGATGGTCGATCGGTTTCACTCCTAATTGCATTTTTGACGGGTCTCAAACAAACCTACTCAAATATACACCGGTACATCCCTAATTGCGACATTGCTCGAATTAAATTCAAACTACTGCGACATCAACATACTACTGTTTCTTCTTCCACAGCAAGAATGGTATGTAACCGATTATCGTAACTATTGTGGGCATATACTAACCGTCTAGTCGGCATTATTTAACTTTCAGTCGCTTTTGCAAGTGATTCTATTACTAATCTGCACTTGTACATATGTGCATGCTACCTGGCCTGCTTTGCTAGACAAGAATAAGACCGGAGCTTTGGGAGTGTTCTGGAAGTTTGCAAGAATCGGAGAAAGATTGAGTCCTTATGTTGCCATTGGATGTTTTATAATGGCATTTAATGTGCTAAGTTCTTAGCAGTGGCTCTAATGGCACTTATAGTGTATAATAATTTATAGTAATGCATTCTAATGAAAGTTTATCCGGTGTAGTTACTGTTTTTGTTGCATCTGGATCCAGATCAGGATTCACCAGAAACAGTTTATTTCTAGTTTTTTCTCTACTTCAGTTCTTTATATATTTTCTATAAAATTTTCGTCTACTTTTTATCTCTTCATATTGTCTATGATGTTTATGTCATGTCTTTCTCTACTTCTTTCATTTATATTTTTAGCCTCTCTATTATCTATGTAATCATTCTCTAAGTTATCTATCGAAATTCATACACTTCATTCACCGAATTGCACAAAACCGGTGCTCTTTCATTACCAACTACTCTCTCCAAGCTTCCGGCATCCCATCTTGAATAAAGTGTCTTGACCAAACACAAGTCCAAGTCCGCTTCATTCTTGAAAATGGTCTTACCAATGAATCTCACAAGTTCCTTGTAAAATAGTGGATTTGATGGTAACTCATAAATCAAAATGTTCTTCACCCCACCGATCTCAAATCTCCGAAAATGGTGCAATCTCTCCGTGTAGAGAAGCACCTTTGTATTACCCTGTTGGAATAGAGAACGTGCCCGAGACACTTTGGACTGGGACGAATATTCGTCGATGGCATCGAATGTTAGTTTGGTGGTCTTCATGTATTCCTTCACTCTCACGTAGTCGAAATAGGAAGGAATATACACCAATAGTCCATCTTCATACGACAAAGACTTCATGAGAGAGGGAAGCACTGCGTTTTTGAAGAATTTGAATCTTGCTTCTGGGTTCTGTACTGGAGAGCTTCCCCCCTCAAATCTCATGTAAATCTGCTTGATTTTGAGTCCAATAGAGTTCATGATACAGGTGCTGGAGCTGATTATTGGTTTGAATTTCAGTTTTCCTGCCAAATTTATCGATCTGCTGCTAATTAGGTTGTTAATGTTAGGTGTCAAGTACTCGCTAAACACCAAAGTCTGACGGAACATTTTAGCCTGGTCATTGATGGACCACATTCTGATTCTACTAAAATCTGCGTCGTGGAATTGTTGAGGGATTTTGTTGATATACTTCAACACCGTGTTCACATGGTCCCAGTTTTGCATTTCAATGGAGTTGGCCTTGTCAATTATCAACACCTCAATCGATGATAAGAAATCGTACTGTCGTTTGCGCTTATCGGGATTCTCCAACATCATAGATAACCCAATGGGAGATGCAATAAGAATGTCTGACGAGTAGAAGGATGAATACAACTTTAAGGACTTTCTTGTGAATTTCATTCCAATGGAAAAGAAATCATTATTGTTACCTTTGAAAATTTGTTTGAAATCGTCTGGCTTGGAGTCCGGTGGAGTTTCTGGCGAAAAAAATTGATTTTGAAACTTCTTCTTATTCTCTTGTTGCTCGCTACCCAGTAACTTGATAAGCATCTGCACTACTTCAAAGCACACATTACGAGTAGGAAGAAGAATCAACACTTTGGGACGAGTAAATCCTTGATCTCTGAGTTCAGGTTCTTCAGAGCTGGAAGCTTTCCCTTCTTTGAGGTTTAGTTGGTAGTTGTGCAATTTCTCATTATTCTTCAATATTCTGTCTCTGGTTTTGAAAATATGGTTTAGTGCATGGGTAACGTAAAGCTTTTGGTACGATTGGTGGTTGTACTTTTGGTAAGGGAAACTGACGTCCTGGTAGTTAAACATGGGAGATGCAATCTTGGAGTCAAGAGATGACAACAGAGATGAATCAAATGCTTTTTGATACGCATCGAGGATTCTCTTCTTTACGTTTACGTCTTTCAAATCGTCGACTGATATATCGTCGGTAGGTATGGGGGTTCCTGGAGGAGTTTGCACCACAGAAGTATAGTTCAATTGGGGAAAATTGTTCTTCAGTTTTATTACCCATCTTTCCTTGTCTTTGATAACGAGCTTCTCTTGCGAATCACAGTATTCGTCCGTAATTTCATTGAAATGCACTTCAAAAGAGTCTATAGCAGGTAACTCATCATCACTAAATTCTTCTTCTTCCGCTTCCTCTTTTTCGTCTTCTTCTTCTTCGAGGTTTACTCCGGCAACTTCGTCATCAGAGGCAACATCGGCCACTTTTCTCTTTTTACTCCGTCCTTCATCCTTGTGATCCGATTTTAAGAGTGTGAGAAGCGCATTGTAAGATTGGAGACTGTCTGTATTGTAGTTCTTAGGCTTCACCTCAGGTTCTCCTTCGCTATCTTCAGACTGCACTTCTACTTCTTCCTCCTCCTCTGCTGGAGTGTCTCTGCGAGCGGTTCTCGTCACAGTTCTTAGCTGATCTCTGCCGTGCTTTGGCCTGTTTGGCTTGGACCCGCTAGTGCTTGACACATTCACTCTAGGCTTTTTCTTATATGGAGCAGGCATAGTCACATGCGTATTGATTGATCTAACAAATGCATTCGAGATGCTCATCTCAAATTTGATTTTCTGTATTCTACGCCCGTACATCTTTTACCGTCATACCCGTGCACCAGATAGATATCCGCACACAAAACACCCGTCGTGTGCGCCTAATCTGCGTGGCTGGCAGTTTCACCCTGACAATACTTCTATCTGGAACACACATGAGATGGCCTCCAACCGACCTCCAAGCGAGGGTCTGAGAGAGGACACAGCCCCTCGTGCTGGCTCCCTATTGGCCGCTGGTCCCAGGACCAAATGCCAGTCTGGTACACACTGCCAGATTGGGGACTGTGGTAGAGAAACAATAGAAAAACCTTAAATGACTTTGTAGTAGGTTAGGCTTTCTACATCACTACGTAACAGTAAAATTTACATCATCAACTCTTTTTTTTTTTTCTTTGTTGAATCTTTATCTTTTGTTAAGCTGATTTCCTTATTTGCTTAATAGTGATTTTCTTCTACTTTTTGCTTCCCCTATTCTCATTACCCGTTAATCCACCGTCAACGCGTGAAGAAGTAGGGAAAAATCAGAAAAAAAATCATAAAAAAAATATCATCCTGTTTTTTTTTTATTGTATTTCCGATAACCATTTTCATCTTCCTCCATCATCAATACGATCCACATCCCTTTATGAGGTAACAACACTCCTCTGTTGTTCTTTCTTCCTTTTCTTGGTTTCTTTTTCTCACTATCTCCAGTTATAGTGCTTCCCTGACACTAGATCGTTATTTATCCCGTCGTCGTCTTATTTATTCAACTAATGACTTATACCCGGTACAGAATCGCTCGTACCATAGAGGCGATCTTGTCCACCGTCTACTTGTTCCTCTTAGTGCTATGTATCCCGCTAGCTTTTGACGTTGGTGGAGTCGAATGTGGTTTGGGGTTCTCCTTCACCATTTGTTTCCTTTACTTTATTTTAACCACCATCAGATTAATTGCCCGTTCCAGCAAATACTTTAAATGGGTCTCCCTATTATACTACCTGCAGCACATTGTTTTGCCTAGTTTATTAACCTTATTCCTTTCCTACTATTCAGTAAGTTCCCCCTCCTTCGTGGCTGTAGACATCTGGAAGTATTTCCTCATCAACTCCACACCAATATTCACCATCCTCGAGGGCTTCTGTTCCCTTCTACTCATCCAGGCCATAGGTCAAACCCTTAATTGGTTGACAGTATACAAATCAGACAGTTGGTTGATTGTATCTCTTATCGGTAGTGGTTCGACAATCACAGGGGCCTTCTACTTCCTATACAGAATCTACGTATTCCCCTTTGTCATCGATATCGTCAGTGCTTCCTTGTTGGGCTCGCTATTAACCTTGACACTCGGATTGGGTTTGTTTGGAATCGTTTCGGGAAGAGGCTCGATGATTGAATCGTCGCTTTTGTTCGCCTACATTGTCCGCTGTATCTACGAAACCTTCCCTCCCCTTTCCGAAGACGCCAGTCAGGCATTAACGGCATTGTTCACCCAGACTACCTTAAACCTAAAGAACGAGGTTCCAAGATTACCTCCTCAACTCACCAACACCATCTCCCAAGTTGTACCATTCTTAGCCTCCAACCTCCCGGGTTCTTTCAAAACCATCTGGGAATTTCTTATCATGGCCATTGAAAAATTGACCTTACCTTTGCTTCTCAACTTAGCCTACAGAATTGGTGTGTTTTATGCTGCCACCAAGATCATTCCTTCCTTATACCATGGTGCTAATTATCCTACTTTTTCTCCACCAAGAACACCACCACAAGTAAGATCCAGACAAGCATCTACCACTTCAATTTCTACCCTTAATCTTTCTTCGGAGTATGTACAACATGATGCTCTCACTCCAAAAAGCTCTGAAGAAAAGGCTGAGTTAACTTATGATCCCAATGAAGATACCAAGGTGTCGACCCCAACCTCAGGAACTCCTCGAGCACCCAGCAGAAGAAAGTCGTTTCATTTGAGGAGAAAACAACGCCCTTCCACAATTATACGGCTTATATATGCATACTCTCCATGTATTGTCATCGCAGTGTACACTCACTTGATGATGCTGTACAACGGAGAATTGGGTACTGAGCTCAAATTATGGGGATTCTGGGACTCTTCGTCAGATTTCGAAATCATTTTACATCCATGGCAGTTCTGGAATTGGATTAATATGGCCACGACGTTGTTGCTTTATACTGCGGAATTGGCTGGTAATAACTCTAATGCTGGTGGTACTGCTCTTACCAGTCATTGGAAAATAGAATAATCCAGTTACTGTTCATTGACACTTCATTTGCATCGTTTTTTACTGTCTTCTGTTCATTTCTACTATGTTTTACTGTACACCATTTTTTTTTTCATTTATTTGTAGCGAAATACTATCATTGAGACCATAAATAAAATTTACAATTTAAGTCGACATCACTACCTAATAACTATTCAATCGTGGGTCAGAAATAATTGCAATTCTCGTCCACGATACAAAACCTGTCATCTTTCCAGACAGTGAATTGATCTCGGAGCTTGACTCTATGTTGCTTGGATGTTTCATCATAAAGCACGATTAGAATGATTACTAAATAACGATTAACTTCTTCTGAAGTTCCGACAGCCTGGTATGTTTGACCATACAAATATCTCCGACGTCAGTCTAGATATCAAGCTCTATAAAAAGAAGGGTGACGTCCATGAATCGAGAGTGAGCTCCATTGGGTTTAACAAAAGAATTGTTAATTTGTAAGAACTATCGTTTAGAATACAAAATTCCATTGCCGAACTTAGACCACACCAATCCAGAAATCTGAATGGGATTATTAAGTAAACCAACCTCAAAGCAGGGATAAAAACGCTATGAATTTCGTATGAGGAAACAACCCAATAACTTCAAGTTACCAAAAACACGAAAGAAGCATCAGAACCTGAAGATTCACAAGATCCAAAACAGGATAATCCCAACAACTTCTTTGATTCCTGGAAGGTTGAAAATTAAGGATCAAGTATTTCCTCGAAACTCATGGCGGAGATACACAATACGAGATGAAGTTGAGTTCACTTAAACGAATTAATGAATTCGTTACGTTTCCGCATAACTGGCCGGAGACTTTCCCCAAAGCATAAGTGACCTGAACAGTCCGTTAGTAAGCTTCGAATACAAATCTTCGATCAAGGACGTAAAGAAAGAAGTGAACGAAAATTTATGTGAAAAATTCTGTGGAAAAATTTCGTGATGCGAAAAAAGTTTTAGGGCTTACAAAAATGCACGGGTCTCTAGGTTATTGTACAACGACGAAGTTAAAGGTCAGTCAGACAATTTTCTGGTCATTTCATTACTATATACATGTTAGACATCATTATGTGAGGAAGAATTCGATTATCGATTCAGGAACACATCTTGCTATTTTATCGTAGCATTTAGCCCCTGTTCCATAGTAAATTACTGAAGACTTATTCTTCTTGGTGTAAATGATGTCGAACAAGACATGATAAAACTCACGGAGACTCGATCCTTTGCCAGTGGTTCTAATAGGGTTCGATTTGATCTCAGATCGTGAAAACGTGTCTGCATATATCGATTTTGTATCTTCGTCCCAGTTTCTGATCTCCGAGTTAACGATTGTAGAGATCTTAGAGTCACTGTTATTACTGTTGGTGACATTAAGATTGCCCAATTTCACTTGGGTGACACATAAGCCCTGGTGTTTGATTTCTCGAGACAATGTAGTGAACAAGCTTCTGAGAGCGTTTTGGAAGATTGTTTCTGGAGCATGGTATGGCATATTCAATGAACTAACGATACTCGTAGTGATGAGAACAATTTTGGATTGTTCATGTCTCATTAGATCCACCAATCCGGAAGAAAACAACTTGAAATACACAGAGAACCGATCCAAAATTCTGTTCCACGATGCTATGCTGACCCTCTCAATAGGCCCAATGGGGAAATACAAGTTAGGTGCAAATACCACGGCTTTGAGGTTGAGTTTGTGAGGGTCAGCGCCAATAAACGGAGTGACGGGAGTGTCTAATAAGTGACGGAATTTAACCAATTGCATGTCATAGCTATAGCTATCGGCGAAATTCAAGTAGTTTATATCGTTGGTAATCGGATTAGACTCGATATACTTAAAATCCTTCTCATCTAAGATCGTTAAGTACACTATAAATCCTCTCTTTTCGAAGTCCAATGCTATCAATCTAGTTAAAGGCTCAGTGGGAGAGCCAACTACCAACACGACATCTTTCCGGGCCCCATTGGCTAACCGTGGGACTTTTCTTCGTGGCCTTTTGTTGGTCTTATCTGGGGAGCCAAATAGCAGTGGTCTGTATTTGTAAAGCAAGTAGGTATTTAATCCAATTCCTATAGTGAAAACAGAGAGGTACAGTATTTTGTGGGAGCTTATGTTGTTTGCTAATCGGGTGAGGAAAGGATCTGTTTGTTTTTCTGCAACATTGGTGGATATAAGTGGATTGTATTCTCCTATTTTGTCATAGAGCTGTCCATTGGCGATTTTATCTTGTTGAGAAGTAACAAAGTCGGAAGCCTTGTGGTAGTACTTATTCAATTGAGAAAGTGTGAAATCAAGAGCTTCAACCATCCTGGAATGAAAAGGAAATGAAGAAAAGAAAGCGGTTGTAAAGAAAAAGTGCCGTTGTCTTTTGATAAGAAGTGATCTAGAAAAGATCCGGGGTTGAATTAAATTTCCGGGGAATGAAGACAATTTCCGAGGTTAAATACTCAAAATACGAGGGTAGCCCTAATATAGCTGCAATCAAATAAGAACGGAAGTTATTGCTCCACATATACGTGTGGATACTTTTTGCCCCTTGGTCAATGTGACCATAAATCTACAGCATATAATAAGCACAATAATTTATCATTACACTCTATTCTTATACTTTATCATTATCATACTTCTTTGTGTGGGCCATCTTTGCCATGAAATCATGCTCAACAGCATTGTTCAATACCTCATCCAACGATTCGTCATCAAGTTGCATGCTCTGAACTTCAGTATCGTGCAACATCTTCTCTATGTTAAAGCCAAAATTTCTCAGTGACGGCAGGCTGTCGTTCTTTAATGTGGTGGGCAGATAGCCCGAAGAGTCCAAAGTCGCATTTGTCTTCACAGGCTTCAACTTCAGAGGGAAAATTGAGGTGAAGCTGTTGACAATAGTATCTTTATCCGAGTCTGTTGGAGAATTCGAAAGAAATCTGAGGGAAGAAGAGGTAGGAAGAGAATTGTTATTAGCGGAGGCGGACCACATAGAAGAAAATGGCAACAGAAGAACGATTATCAAGATACTGATATTTGCCAATGTAGTGCTGGAGTATTGGTCTGACTTATAGTTAACAATAACCAAAATAGAAGGAACAATCATCACTTGTGTAGACATTAATGTAAGGATGTGGAAGGAATCAAATTGCTTGAGTCCCAAGTAACGTCTTGTTCTAATAGCAAGAACCAATTTCATGATGAGAATACAGGAAATGAGGTTAATTGAGGTTGCGAAAAATATGAACTGAATGTTGTTGGCCCAGGTACCGGCTCGATTGACATTCTGAGTCTGTGAGAAGAGATGCTGGTACACAATGGCAGTGGTCGTGGTGGTGTAGATGTAGAAAGCGATAGTAGTGAGGGAAATGACTGCGAAAATCAGAGTCAAGATCATGCCTAGTTTCCGATCACTAGGAGAGCAGAATACTATGAAGATTTGATAGCAGAGTGATGCTTCAATCGTAGCTATAAGCAATGTATGGATCACGTTGGTGGCCACAGTAACCCTATAGGAGCTATATGTATCCGGGATAAGCATACCCGTAAACGAAAATGCGAGCGACGCTAGGGGTCCTAGTAAGTAAGTGAGGTAGAGAGCTGACTTGATAACCAACAAAATCAAGGATAATTGGTTAAGAACAAACATAGGAGTCCTCTTGGATCTGATAGCAACCCAGTTGAAAAACAAGAGAATGATAGCAGCACCAATCGCAACCCCATACAATATGGCTAAATTGAGAGACTCTTTCATGTAGCTATCTAGGTCTTGGAAGGTAATAGCAAGTTCATGGTCCAGAACAGAGTAGTTTAACTGGACAAAACGCGGGTCTGACGCAAATTTGGTAGAAATATTCATTACTGTGTTGCAAAGGTGTTAAAAGGGTCCGGATGGAGGATTTAAATAGTAGATTACCGCAAATTTTCAGATTTGGGGCAACCTTCCTAATTGGGACTCTACAATGGACGTCTCGGTGGGGGTTAATTGATTCTGGTGATTACTGTTTCTGGCAATGACAATCGGGGTCTTAATGGACTCGTATACGCCTGGAAAGTGCAGATCTAGGCATGTGAGAGCATCGGGTCAAATTGGTTGCAAAAGAAAGGGACAGGGTATTAGCGTCTTCTAGAAGCTGAATGCAAAGACCTGAAACACAGTGGCTCAACCGAACGGATCTATGCTTGCACGTAACCTTGACAGAGTAGATTCCATACTGAACGGTCCCTACCGTTTGAAATGGCCACACCTCGTACAGTAGCTACTGCTGCTTGTATTCAGTCGGTATACTAAAGTCCGTGGTGCACGGGTGTTTTAATTTTTACATGCACAGCTGTCCAAGTTCAATCGTCCACTTCCCTTGTTTCCCCTAAACTTCCACTTTCCGAAGTCCACTACAGCACCACCATCCCTATCTTAGCTCTACCGGTTGACGGATCCATCCACAGTCATCCGTCTCTGCATCCGTACCTCCCGTGAATTATGACACCCGCACCTCCGAGGCGAGCATCAGGGGGAAAAATCAACAGAAAAAGAAAAAAATGAACAGGTCTCCAGAAACAACACCTTTTCTGGCTGACAAAGCACCCACTTTCCACGTAACAACTTCTCCACCTCCTACCGGTAACAATTGCTCCTCCTGAGCCGATCGACAAGCTGTATTATTTGTCAATATAACGCCAGTTTCCGTCTCCTCCATGAGTATGTCTGAAACCACCAAGGACGTTTCCATGGTTGACGTTTCCAACGCTTCCAACGTAAAGGAAGAACCACCCGCCAGAAGAAAGTCCACATTAATCTTATCCGATGAGCAAGAATTCGACTCGATGCATGTGGACAAAAAGGACTCCGAAGACACGATGCAAGTAGATAAACCTCCCACCGAAGCAGTTGAGAAATTGAATCTCAACAGTGATTCCCAACAACAACAACAACAACAACAACAACCGGTTCCAACTCCTGATCCGTCAATAACTATCCCTGTAGATATTAAGTGGGTCCAAGGCGGTGAAAAAGTGTATGTGACCGGGTCATTTACTGGCTGGAGAAAGATGATTGGATTAGCCAAACAACCCGACAATACCTTCCAAATCACACTTGGATTATCAGTAGGAACGCATCGTTTCAGATTTGTTGTCGATAATGAACTTAGATTTTCCGATTTCCTCCCCACTGCAACTGACCAAATGGGGAATTTCGTCAATTATGCCGAAGTCAGTCCGGAACAAGTGCAAGCGCATCTACAGAAGCAACGAGAAAAAGAATTGCAGAAGCAGGAACAAGCAGAGAAGAAGGCAAAACACCGGAGGGTGGATTCCGGATTAACCCAAGAACAAGAACAATATCAACAGCAGCAATCACAGCCCCAAGGACGTTCCAGAGCTTCCTCGATATCTAAAAGTAGATCCGACTCCATTTGGGGATTAACCAATGATGATGACGATATGGGCAATGGATACTCACGTTACCATGATGAAGAAGGCGAAGGAAACCCTTTATTCAAGAACTATCAGTACATAAATGATATTCCTCCAATCTTTACTGATCCTAAAGTTATGGAACAGTATTACATGGCTATAGATAAACAATCGAAACAACAAAATGGTCAACAGCAGGCGTGGTTGCACCCTCCACAGTTACCACCTCATTTAGAGAGCGTTATTCTCAATAACTTCAACTCTCAAGATAAAGACAACAACTCCGGTGCGCTTCCTATTCCTAATCATGTGGTTTTGAACCATCTAGCCACTACCAGCATTAAACACAACACTTTGGCCGTGGCCTCGGTGGTGAGATATAAGAGAAAGTACGTTACTCAAGTATTGTATGCTCCTCTTCAGCAAGCATCTCCTCCAGTGGAGAACACACAAGCATAAGCATTTTTTGACAATAAAGCTGCCACGACGTTTAAGAATATGTTTTTTATATGTTTCTAAATCACACTTGTGGGTGATGGATTTTGCATCTGTTTCATAATATACAGAAGAAACGACCGATTGTAGATGTGTACGCACTATATATGCTACAGACAAGGGTCTTTCCCAGAGACTGTAGTGTCAATTTTCTCTGAAATATGCTAAGGTGTTGATTCTTTTCTGTGCCATAAAATTGGACATAAGTCCTCCTCTATGCATGGTCTTGGCCATCTATGGACTCCTCTGTCCCTGAGTCCTCTTCAGTGTCAGATCCCCCATACATATCCTCATCTCTTGGTATTCTTTTGTTGGTAGTGAACAATGAAGCTACAAAAGATACCAAAGACAATGCCAAACCAAAGTAGAATACATTTCTGAGAGCATTCATGAATGCGTCAATGACTAAATCTTTTGAGGATGACGCCAACGAGTTGATAATTTCTGGTGTCTGGAGTAAACTCAGTGCTGGATACTTTGACAAATCCTGATACTCTTGGGAATCATGGGATAGGTTGTTAAGGATATTGGTGATATTCCTTTTGCCAGTAGTAGTGAATATTAGTTGGGCCAATGCGATTGCTACAGCTGCCCCAGCAGACTTGGAGAAGTTAAGGAAAATGGTGATGATAATTAAAGATCCTGGGACGTTTGCAGGAGCCTTAATTTGAGCGGATAGCAAGGAGCTCTGGAACTGTAAACCGGCGGAGATACCAATGATAATCAAAAGGCCGATTCTTTCCAGTGACAGTGAGTGCTTGTTTAGAAGGAGTAGAAGCCCATTTCCAATAGGGCCAAAAATCGCCGACATCATCATTGTTACTTTGATATATCGAGTATACCGCATAAACATACCATTTAATGCTGAAGACAAGGTGACCGAAACAATAAGGGGAAGCAAGTCGATACCTGATTTCCAGGACGAAGCATTAAAGATAACTTGGAAGTAAACAGCCAAATATGTTAAGGAGGTCATGAAAAAACCAAAGTTGAACGCTGCGCTGATGCTAGCAGCGAGAACTTGAGGAATGCTAAGAACTTCTTTCATGAGAATTGGTTTGGTGGATACCCAGAAGTTGTAGTATGTGAAAATGATCAAGAGAATGCCACCCAAAGTGAAACAGCAAATGACAGCAGCAGAGTCCCAGGGAAAATCCACACCTCCAAACGTGAGACCTAGTAGGCCTAGAACCAATCCTCCAGTCAAAAGAAAAGTACCAATATAGTCGATAGTTTTGAGTTTTTCCATGACATTGCCTTGAGGCTTGGGAGGATTAAAGCTTAGGAATAATATTGCAAATGCTACACCTCCAATGGGTAAATTTATGTAGAAGCACCATCTCCAAGATACGTGAGTTGCAAACCCACCCCCGGCGAAGGGGCCCACGACACTGGCGATGGAAAAGGTGACTCCCATTAGTGTCATGGAGAGGGCTCTTTTAGACATCGGCACGGACTCGGTCAAAATGACCACCACCATGGCCTGAACAGCACCTCCGCCGACTCCTTGGATCACCCGGCCGCCAATCAACATGTTCATGTTCTGGGCTAAGGCCGCTATGAGCGAGCCGATCTCGAATATAACGATGGCACATAGAATGGTATTTTTGCGGCCAAATGCAATGGAAACTTTACCGTAGGATGGGGCCAAGCATGCCATGGGAAGGAGGAATCCACTGGTTAGCCAGCCAATCTGGTTAAATGCTTTGAACTTGTCTCCGACCTCGGTGAGAATCGTGGACACGATGGTTTGATCAAGAGCTACGATGAACAAACTGGCCACACAACTGATCAATGTAAATGCTAGTCTGGCACCGGTCACGTACTGGTCTCGTGCAAGAGTACCATCTCCAGCGTTACTCTCATGGAATTTGGTGGACTTGGGTTCTGGAGACGAGGCTTCTGATTGTTCAGACGAGGTAGCAACTTTAGGTGACATGGATGTTGCCTCAAGCGTAGTGCCCGCTGGTGTAGTCTCTGGAGGGGCACTGGTAGTTTCGTTCATATCTGCTTGTACTTTATTAGAGTCTCACACCTATTCCCATCCTTCCTGGTTTGAAGAAAAAAAATCCCGATACATTTGTCCCTTATAAATGTATTTCTTTTGGTTTGAAACGTTTTCGTTGCTGTGCTCCATCTTAAAATTGTGTCATTCGCTTTAAAATGTCGTCTCGGCCTAAAAGCAATAGTGCATAACGAGTGCGCATATGCTGCTAAGCGGCCATTCTCCGAGTCCCGCTGAACGGAGAGCCCTTTCATGCGCTGGAGAGGTGATGGCAGTTGGGGAGATGGAGTGAAATTGATTCTGGCCATTTATTGGCTGCGTTTGACGTATTTTTTCATGTGCTTGTGGCATTTGATCGTGTGACAAACCTTATGCTCCCTCGAGATCTTGCAGCTGCAGGGCGAAAGTTAGGCTGTGGACGCAGCTGACAGTAGGTGGTGTCTGACACAGTTGAAGTGACTGATCAGCTGAAGTGTCTGTGTCTGACACAGTCAGGTTGATAGTTTCTGCAGATTAATGTCAGTGTCTTTTGATGGAAAGATCGGATGATCTCTGCTTCGGAGATTGCGGTTCGTTGTCCTTCCTTTACAAGCAGTACTATGTAGGCAGTAAATTACAGTATATAGTATTGAGGTTAAAGTTTGGTAATAAATAAGGAATTGAAAAATGAATTGAAATGCTGACTTGGACCTAGCTTGGACCTAGCTTGGACCTTTGCGTAAAAACTCAAGAAAATCCATTTCGTCGTCTTGTTCGTCATCGTTTGGCTCGCCAGACTCGGTTTGTGACGGCCGCTTATCCAGATGATTGGATTGCTTGGTGAATCTTCTTGGTATGGAGAAACTGGCCGTGGAGTTATTGGAAGTAGAACTAGCACCCGTGCTAGATTGAGTGCTATTTTTTTGCTGCCGGTGCTGTTTCAATGAATTAAGCAAACTGATGGTGTTTGCAGCGGCTGAAAATGATAATTGTGATTGTGGTTTGGTGGAAACTTCAACATTACTTAAAGGAGAATCGTTGACCGAGCCGATGTCATACCGCTTCCCTTCAAAAATCACCGGTTCATTAGGATCCGCCATAGAAACATGGCGGTTTTTGATGGGCTTCTGAGGTGTCGATGATGCACTATGTACTTCAGTTCCATTGGGCTCGGGCGGAGAATAAGAACTACTATCCGATGCGGATGCTGTACCGCTGCCACTTGATATTGGACCTTCACTTTGCTTACGTACGCCCGGTGCGAGCGAGCTCATCGACTCTCTTCTTTCCGGGTTGAAGTTGAGCGAAAACTTCTCCAACGTAGACCTGAAATCTTTCTCTGATAAATCTCCACTTAAAATATTAGAGAAGTCATGCTTGGAGACTACAGCCTCATTAAACCCGTTACCTCCATTGTTTGCGGCATCCACTTGAGCACCTCTGAATTCATCAAGTTTATTGTTGAGATACTTGTATTGGAAATTGGCGACATTATCCTCCGTGGGTAACGCAAAATATGGTAGTCTGAGTTTACTTAAAAGAACTCTCCAGAGCGGATATTGCGACATATCAACGCCTAAACTGATACTCAACGATGTTCTAGTAAATCTGGCAGATGTAGCGGTGGATTCCGTATCGTTGGCATTACTATTGGCTCGGTTATATGCGAAGCTATTACCGGAATGGTTTCCTCCTTGTAGGACTAAGTTGTTCATCTTTGTTGCGTGTTCTCTTTCAAAGTGCTTCATAATCGTATGTTTCCAAGGTTGTTCCCTGTAGAAAAACACAAGTGAATCAACGAACCCATTAAATGGTTGCATGAATGCTCCCATACAATTCAACCAGTAAACGGGACCATTTTGTTCTTCATAGTTAAATTGGGTACATTGTAGAATGAATGGGAACAACCAGATGAAACAGTAGGCAAACGGATAGATGAAAATGGACTTCATCTGTTTTTCAATGACCCGTTGACGTTTCCGGAAGTTTTCCAAGTTTGCAGCGTGGATGTCGGGGTCATTAATGATGTTTTCAGTGTCGAGTTTCATGCCTCCAAAGGTAACAACGCCAGTATCATTATTTTCGTCATCGTCATCATCATCATCGTCCTCAGGACGATTATTGTTGTTGTTGGCTTCTCTATGGCGTCTTTGCGACGTTGACGTTTCTTTGGGATCGATATTTGATTTCCGGGAGGTGCTTCTGGTGATGGTATCAATTTCTTCAGGAATTACCAACTTCGGCAGAATGCGGTCTCTCACTGCAGCGAAGAAGTAGCTCAAGGCGGAAAAAAACGATGGTTTATCGTTCAGAAGATGAGGGTGAAGGGTATTAGCCTTCAGTTTATGAATGGTGGTGAAAACTCCCCCTAAAGTTTTGAATTCTCGGAGAACATGGATGTAAATCGATCCGTACACTAAGAAGATGATGACCACAATAACGTACCGGGGGACCCAACTTAACACCAACCGGTACCAGACCGGTCTCTGAGGGAGGTAGCACCAACAAACAAAGGGCTCGTAGCCCACACTGCTGATGAAGGCCAAACTGGCGAGGAAAAGGGGAATTAAGAATGATGCGGCATATACGTACCACCGGTAGCGGTAGAGGCCACCTTCCATACGTTCGGAGCCAGTGACTTTGACGGAGAAGTTTGGTTTGAAGATTAGGAGAAACGTATGGACGGCGAAAGCCAAAATGGCTATGTCGGCACCTTCAATAGCCGTAGCGGTAAAATAGCCCACGACCTGGCAGAATCGGTCGTTATAGTATGCGTTGCTGTGGGTGAGCACTCGTGAGGGATACAAGAGAAGAATGCAGGCTTTTAGGAGGTCAAAGAGGATCAAAAACAAGATAAGTTGGTGGCGGAAGATGAACCGACGCGGGTCGATAGCAAGAAGGAAGTATATGGCAAGCAAGCAGAACACAATGGAGGCACACGAGCTGGACACCGCTAGTATTCGTTGCACGAGGGATTGATGGAGGGTGAATTCCTCTGCCTGGTTGAGCCGGGGGGACTGTAGAGCTGCCAAAGCTCGTAGACTGAGGTACTTTACCTGTTGTGACAACGACATAGCTGAGGGTGGGCGATGTAGAAGCACGAGGACGCGGCAGTGGTAATGATGGAGGGACGGGTTGATATAAATTATCCTCGACCTAACCACGGTATGGCGGCAGCAAACAGTTAAAGAGTAAAGAACTTGGGCTTCTTTTTTTGGGCTTCAGAGAAAGAAAAACACAGGTTTAAAGATTTTCAGTTTATTAAAAAAAAAAAAAAAAAAAATTAAAAAATAAAAAATAAAAAATGAAACAAAGCCTAATTAAAAAAATGCTGGTGCAGAGGCTTTTTTGTTAATTTCTCGTCCGGCCACACCCCAAATTGAAGGGCTGAACATGGGGCGAAGTGAGGTCAGCACTGGCGGGAGTGCGGGGGAGGGGGAGGGGGTAAGAATGACGGTGTAGAGATATGGGCAGAGAGACAGACAGAAGGAGAGACCCGGCAAAGACATGGAGAGAGACCCGGCAGGATGCGGACAGAGACCTCGTTAAAGGTATGCGATGAGATGATACCCAGCTCGTAACAGTCATCGTTTCCTTGTGAAAGTGGAGAGGAAACCGTTGGGCCCTAAAGTGTATATGAAGTAGCTAATTTTGGTAGGTTCATGTGTCTAAATCAAGGTACAAATGTGCTCAATATGCTTCGGATCGTCAGTACAATATTTCATGTTCATGCCACTTTACACACTGTACGTTTACGCACATTGAACGAATTTCTCAATCCAATTGTTGACGTGCTGACAATGTACGGCTGGCGGACGTTCTACGGGAACTGGTCTAGAGGGATGATCTAGTGTTGGAGCAGAGACGAATCAGTAGTTACTCATTTGGGGAATGCCTTATTTGTCGAATTTTGTAGGTACGGGCTAAAAAATGCGGATTTCTGCAGATCTTTGCAGCCATACAGACGTTGAGAAGTAATTTGACGTATAAGCTGAAGAACAGATAAGAACCAGGAGAGAACGTCTACGCTGCAATAATAATGAACAAGATAGGAGTGATGTTACAAGAAAAAACAACTATGCTTGAGTCGTGATGAACAAGATAGGAGTAATGTTAAAAGACAAAACATTCTGCGTCTATGCTTGAAATACATTCTGCCTCTATGCCTCAGTCATAATGGACAAAGAGAATAGTTACATCGAAAAGTACATTTTCACCGAAAGTCTAACACTTTATTACTATATTTTTAATCACTTCCGAAGAGAAATTGGCAGATTCTTTCCTTCCAACTCACCTTGACCTTACCCTCGTCATTTAACTTGTGTTGCTCGAGTAGCTCAGCAAAATACTTCTCTTCGTGAAGTTCTACTTCTTTCGAACCAGAAACCAAATCCACCTCCAACGGCAGCTTCCATTTGGTTCTTCTAATCACCTTATAACCCACAAACACGGCAATGTCAATGAAAATAAACAAATAAGAAAACAAAAACGTCCGGATGTCCCAGTTACCTGGTAAAAATACCTGGTACGTAGCCACAAACAACATGACAAACGCCATGGTTCCCCCGAAAATGGCAGTATACGGCTGGAACCATCCGCGGAAAGGAAGATCTCTTCTATCCTTCCCTTGGGCTTTCAAAGCCCGGAAGAAGAAGACGTACGTGAAACACATGACAACGAAGTTAATTAACTGGCACGAGGTGATTAAATTGAAAATCCAGTTCAACACCTCTGCGGTCTTCAGTCCCAATTGAAGGAAGGAGATCAACGACCAACATAACGAGATCAATACACAGTAGATGGGGATCCCGGTGTTGGTGGTGGCTGTCAAGATTTTGGGTGCGAAATTGTCTAATGCAAGCCCATAAAGAGTTCTACTACTGGCATAGACATAACTATTACCTGCAGAGAAAGCCGAAGACACCAATAACACATTCATGATTGAGGGCAATACTTTGATATTCAAGTTTTGCATGGCAATGACATACGGCGAAGAACCGGCACCGGGTTTACTAGCGCCTAAAGTTTCAACTAAAATGGGGTCGTTATAGGCAACCAAAATCCCCACACAGAGAGCACCACCAATGAAAAATATCGTCAATCTGATGAACACCTGCAAGTAGGCTGATTTCAACGTTTTTCTCACGTCTCCACCCACCTCGGCTGCTACTAGTGAAACGTATTCCGGACCAGCAAATGTGAAACAGGCTTGGATAAGACAGTACAAATAACCTTGGAATCGGCCCAAAGAACCGGTGTGATACTGTTCATTCATTGGACCAGGGTCCACCCAATATCTGAACCCAAAAGCATCGTGATGGGGGTTACCACCGACCATTACAACGAAGGTGAAGAGCAAAAGTCCAGTTGCTAAAATAACTTTACCCATACTCAACCAGAATTCAACTTCTCCATAGATTCTTACACCAAACACATTAATGAAAAAGTATATAACCACCTGAATGGCTAATGGGATACCGGGGGAATAATCGTCTCTCCAGAAGTGAATAATCGAATTTACCGTCACAACCTCGAATGGGATCTGGGCACAGCAAAGGAACCAGAAATTCCACGCTGTCATCACCTCCAAAGCAGTATCACAGCATCTTCCTGCCATTCTCACGAAACATGAAGGAATGGGTAAAAAAATGACCTCTTCTGCAACGGTGATGGTGATGGCTAGAATAGGAAAACTCCAGGTAATGAACCCTAACAACAAATTCAACGGTCCACCCACGGCCAACGCACGTCCAATGGACACGAATAAAGCACTACCGATGGTAGCTCCGATGCCTAGTAATTGTACGTGACGGCCTTTCAATCTTCTGTGAAGCGTGTTCCCACCTTCTTCTACCGAGGAAGTGGACGAGGAGTACACCGAACTTTGGTCCTTTTTCTCTTTGTTGTCCTCATTAATCACGATATTGTCACGGGTAATGAGGTTAGACCCAAACGGCTGTTCTTCAGGGAGCGTATCCTGTTGACTTTCGGTCTTGGGGAGGTGAGGTATGAAATTGTCATGAAGAAATCTTTTAACAGACATGATGTAAATGAAGAAGTAAAGTGGTTATTTCTCGCTATATGTAATGCATGAACAACGAATGTGGGTTTTTTGCAGAAACGTTGGAAAGACAAAAGAGAGAAGAAAGATATCTTTTATAAAAAAGAAAAAAAGAAAAAGAAAAAAAAAAAGTAGAAACTTTAATGAAATTTAAACTAAAAAAAAAAAAAGAAAAAAAAAAAAAAAAAAGCTTAAAAAATATGGGGTGAATTTTTTACGAAAATTTTTTCTTGGAAATAACCAACTTTGACCTCGGCTGTAGAGAACTTGCAGCCTTTGTGAGACTAACGTAAATATGTCATCAGCAAATATCAGCTTGTTATTGGTGATCAGATAGAGTGCCGTAGTAAGGGAGGGTTCTCGGTGGACAAGTGAAAAATCTGGGGCTGAATAGAAAAAATTTTCGCGAATATGCAAGATTAGAAAAGACATAAAAATGGCCCGATTAGGAGACGAAATGAAGCAATGTTATTGGAAGAAGCAGACGGCTGTAGCACATGAGGAATGGTGTGACATATGTAAAAATGACACTGAAATCTGTGGGCATCGTTTGAAATGCCAATGTCAAGATGGATATAATATACATTAAAATACATAGAATACACTGAATGCAATTAGGAAGCAAATTTTTCGACACAGATGCCTTTTTTGACTCCATTTCTATAAGATAAGGATTGCAGCTATACTTTTGACTCCATTTCTGTGAGATATAGCTTGAGATGCGACGTTAGCCGAGATACTGCCAATTCGGCATTTCTTACCTCGATCTGGAACTGATTTCTCTTTGCTGCCATCTGTTTTTCAAGATCAAGCGTTAGGTCCTTCTTTTTATCTAGTTCCTGTTCTTTCACCTTTCTCTGTTCAATCAATTGCTCATAGCTCTGGGTGAGTTTTGACAACGTTTCTCTCGAATTCCTGTCTCTCTCCACCGATTGATTTTTCGTCTTTTCGATCTTTTCTTCGATATTGGTGATTTGTCTTTTCACCTGTTGAATTTGTCTATTCAAATCACCAAGTTGAATTTTCTGCTGATCCAAAAATTCCTGATACTTGCTCAACTTGTCCATCGCGTTTTCTGATTTGTTTAAATCATTGAGTATCTCTTCTAGTATCCTAAATAGGTTTTTGAGTTCCTGTTCAATTATTTGTATTGCTTCAATAGTACCAATCTTGTTCTTATACGAAGCCTCCAAAGTATTCAAACTTTGCTGGTACTCTTTCAAATTGTTCCGTAAATCGAAAATAATCTTCTTCAAAATCTCGGGATCGGTGGATAAATAACTCTTGAGATTTTCCAATTCTTTATTAGACTCCAAATTGAGGTAGTGATGATCTTCTAATTTTTCAATCAACCTCTGCTTTTCTTCTTTATACTGTGAATGTTCAAGAGTGAGGATTTGTTGGTTTCTTTGTAACGACTTTAATTCATTTTCTAATTTATGATTAAATGAATTCAACTGTTTTAAACTGGTCTTCTCATTATTTAATACAATATCTTGTTGTAACATACGCTTGAGTTCATTGATATCATTGGTGATTTTATTGTTGATTCCTTGTAATCTTTTGATGTCAGCAATGTTCCCATCACTATTATTGACCAACTCTTCACACTCCTTAGAATGTTCTTCTCTAAATCGAGCATAATTTACCACTGCACTCAAAATCCTCCGAATTCTATGACTTTCCGGCCTCATCAAATCCAGGAGGACAAAATCATACACTCCACACGTTTGTAAAAACACATACGAGGATCTGAATAAAATCAATAAATACAAGGTATTTTCAGTATCATCAGCATCTGTTTCTTGATCTAAATCTAATTCCTGCGACGACTTGTTGATGGGGCTCTCTCGATTTATTAACACTTTCACTTTCCGATCGATGATATCCACAGGTACTGCCATAAAAGCATCCAAAAATTGCTCAAATAACGACCTTAGGAATGAAGCTGTGGGTTTAACTATCAACTCTTCTGTCACCAGGAACTCGCACGTCTGTAAACATATTGATATTTCTTTGACATCCAAGATTGGGAACTCGTCCTTGCCTATGATGGTCTTTCGCCCACTGCCAGAGCGGTATATAGAACTGAGACGTGACATCCAACTGTCTAGAAGAACCAGTGACTGTTTCTTCTTCCATCGTTTGTTTACATTAACGCGAAGTTTATGTTACATTAACCATTATATAAATTCTAGTGCGTGATATTCACGTGATCAACTCTTTTCTATATCACATGATATACACGTGATTAGATTTGATTTATACCCTTTCGGCAGTCCAAATGGCACCACGACAGACTAATTTGATAAGTTCCGTTAGTAACATGTAGGGAACGGCTTTTTCGGCATCATGTTCTATAGCAGTATCTAAGTGTTCTAGCTCCTCATCTCTAAAAGTGCTAATAATTTGTTTGAGGTGGGCAAGTTCGGGAGAATTTTCGATATCTTGATTAAGTTTACCATCCGGGATCTTTTCCCCCAGCTTATCATAGACAGGGATGTTGAATTGGTTCATGAGAACTCTCAATTGTTGATTGTAGTGACCACCAATCACCGTTTCCACAGCCACAGTGCAGGCCATGGCTGCCTCTTTACTGATGAGACCGGTACCTACACCCATGCCAAAGGCCCCTACTTTCCATAACGGGGTCAACAACGAGGGTCTAACCCTACGGGTGGCTTGAAGATTATTGAAGGTGTTGTGATGGTGAATTTCTTGTTCCCACATGTGTTTTAATACTGGTTTCAAATGAGGGTATTTGCTAGCAAGTATAGTGAATTGGCCATAGTAAATGTAATTAGCACCTAATTCTCCTGCCTGATCAACTCTGATGACTCGGTCGAGGAAGGCCTTTTGAGCTTTAGAAAGGGATCCGTACTTAACGTCTTTGGCGGTAAGTGCCGCTGCCTTCTTTGAAGCGTATCTGATTTGACCCCAAGGCTTCATCATGGTGTGAAGAAAGTGGTGCGATTTATTTTGGTTGAAAATTGGCAAAAATTTCAATGAAGTCTATTGCAACCGCATACGGAATTTCCTGGGTATCACGAGAATAGGTGACAGGCTTATCATTATTGTTGGTCACTTTAAGATGGTGGAAGTACTTGTGAGGGATGTCTTTTACTAAAAGCCACTCAATTGGGAAGTAACCTTTAAATTTGGAGTTTAACCAAACATTGGCGGATTCTTCAAAGTTGACTGCACCTTTCATTCGACAAACCCCAGAGAATTTGCCCGACTCATTGACCAGGAAGAAAAGGAATACTGAAGAGCACTTTTTCATGGCATTATCAAGACGTTTGTTACCGAGGTTGGTGGAAGTCCAGATATTGTAAGCCATTGCCGATTCCACGTCGTGAAAATTGTTGGATTTGATGACGAAGAATCGGGAATTTGCGGGAACGTGAATCCGCTGATAAGACGTGTTGGTGGTGAACAGGAAGGAAGAGAGGACGCGGTCAATGGACCAGATGTTGGGTTTGCTGGCGATGTTCAACTCGTTTTTGAACAACGAGATGATAGCCAATGAGCGGGGGGTGCAGTATGGGTGACTTTCCATTTGTTGTCAAGGGAAAGAGAGAGGAGGGAGGGGCGTAGAGGTGTAAACTTGTGAACTTGTAGGTGTAGAGGTGTATGTGTGATGTAGAAGTGTAGGTGTGATGTAGATCTAGAGCTGTGGTGAAGGATTTGCAACAAGTGAAAGAGATAAAGAAGGAAGAGGAAAAGAGAGGATTAACAGCGATTTAAAAACATAAGACGAAGGAAGATTAAGGAGGCCGAGGGGTGACCGTGGGCTCAAAGATGCGTTCGTAAGGGCTACGGGGTAAGGGTTAAAGTGATATATAGCCAGTCGAAAAGCGATGTATCAAAAAGCGAGGTAGATAACAAAAGTGATACGTTATTGTTTTGTCGTGATACATCACTACTCCTTACACAGTAGCGTTTCTGATACTTCACATCTTCACTCTTCACTCTTCACTCTTCACTCTTCACTATGGGCAAACCCGGGAAGTTGCCCAAAATCTTCAAGCAAGAGGTTGATATCGACAAAGTCAATCTTGAAGTCATCAAATCCTGGCTCGAGAAAAAACTCGATGAGCTAGTTCCTAATGACGATATATTGGTGGACTACACGTACGAATTGATTCAGAACAAGTCCGAAATCAAATACATTCACCAACAGCTAATTGAGTTCTTAGGAGAAGAGGAAGCCGTGAATTTTTGCCAGGAGTTGTGGAAGTTAATGATAAGTGCACAAGACGACAAAGATGGGATACCGCCGCAATTAGTAAAACGAACCAACTACAAGCGAAGTGAAAAGGGGACCAAACCGAAGGAAAAGGCAGATATACATGATAGAGGGAGTGGGCAGAGACAGCATACGAGCGGAGGCTATAATAGACGGGTGTACCAAAGAGACAGGCCGAGTGATAGTACCAGAGACAGGCATAGTGACAGATCCAGTGCCGGGGACGGCTCCACATCCAATGCCAGAGATAAACCCAGTGCTAGAGACACCAGAGACAGAAGCCCATTAAGATAACATTTAGTCTTTACCCAATGTTCCCCCGGGTCGAATCTGGATCCACCCTCTCTCCAATGCGGCCCTCCCGGCTTAAACACGATCGCAACTGGCCCTTTGTCGCCCAATAGGAAGCTGTCTTTGTTAGCAACAGACAGAGTACGTCATGTGACTGCTACTACATAGTTGTCGCCATATAGCCCATAACTACACATAGTCTACAACAATGTATCTACCCATACTATACAACCTACTTTAGCTATTGTAACGCAGCACCTAGAATGGCTCCCACCGTTTCCACTTCTCCCCAAGCAGCCCTTTCCTTTTAAATTTGCGATCAGTGTTCTGCCATCACAGTTATTAGTCCACCTGCAATTAATTCCTCTCGACTTCCTCTCCCTGTTACTCTGCGGCGCATACTCTCTTGTCTCTCTTCACTCTCGCATCTTTCCTTTTCCTTCTCCTTTTCCTTCTCCGGCCTCTCAGACGGTTAATTCAGCTGCGTTTGTCCTTTATTCATTTTTCCCGTTTTGTGGATTTTGTAAATAAAAAAAATCTCCTACAACGCCAAATGAGATTTCCCTTATGAGGGTATCGCAGACATCTCTGGACGTCATTTTAAATTCTCCTACACTTCTTTTTCTCTAACAAAGACAACAGCAATCGGTTTGCTAACTTCATCACATACTCTATACGATGCCGATGAAAACTGTTGATTTGTTGCACTACGACGACAAACTACCCAGTGAACAGTCAATCAAGCTTAACGAAGTAACGAAGCTAATTTTCAAATCGAAGAAAGTCATAATACTAACTGGAGCCGGGATCTCGTGTAATGCTGGTATCCCTGACTTTCGATCTGCTGATGGACTCTATAACCTCATTCAATCAAATGACCCAAAAAATTTCATCAAGGGGAAAGACCTATTTGATATATCCCTTTTCCGTGATGAATTAACGCTTCAAATCTTTTGCAAATTCATGGAAGGATTATACAACTCCTCTCTCATGGCCAAACCTACAGAAACTCATAAATTCATCAAAATATTAAAGGATAAAAAGAAATTATTACGATGTTATACCCAAAATATCGATTGCTTAGAATCAAACATCAACTTAAAGTGTGGTATTGATGCCGCTAAATTCGATGAAAACAGTAATAAGAACTTCTCAAAAGAATGGAAAGATTTGGACGTGGTACAACTTCATGGTAATCTTCATAAGCTTTCCTGTACTCAGTGTTTCAAAAACTTTGACTGGACCCCTGATCATCAGTATAAATTGAAAAACGGTGAAAACCCGGAATGTGAAAATTGCTATATAAAATATCAACAACGGTTATATTCAGGGAAGAGATTAACAGGAAATATTGGAATCCTTAGACCGGACATTGTATTATACGGAGAAAACCATCCGCAATCTGAAATTCTCACCAAAGGTTTAAACATTGATTTGAATATGAAATCGGATTTGTTGGTTATCATGGGGACCTCCCTTAAAGTAGATGGAGTTAAGAACTTGGTGAAAAGCTTGTGTAAAAAAATCCATGAAAAGGGAGGCTATGTGATTTTCATTAACAAAACCCCATTGTCAAAGCAATGGGCTAGTTATATTGATTATGAGATATTATGTGACTGTGATCACTTTGTGAAAATCTTAAAAGCTGAAATCCCGGATTTGTTCTTAACCCAAGAACAATTGGACTCCAAGAAACTTAAAATGAACCAACAACAATCAACCCCTCCAACTACACCTAAATCTAGTAAAATCGTAAACATTAAGGATACCAAGAAGCTTAACAATGCAAAAATAAAGAAGGAGCTCAAGAAAGAGCTGGCCGGGGTGAAAAAAGAAGTGAAAAGACTTGCTGTGAAGAAAGAACTGAACAGAATTAATGTGAAGAAAGAGCCAGCTACAGATACAAAGAAGGTTAAAAAAGAACCAAGGCCGACACTCAAAGCTAGACCTCAAGTTAAAAAGGAGCCTACAGACTTTCTACCAACCCCAATGTCAAGTTTCAATGAGGATGTGGAGTTCATTGAGTCAAAACCTCTCGAACCCCTCAAACCTCTCACTAAGTCACAATTAAATCAACGTAAACGTAGGCTAGACGACTCTCGAAGCCTTGGCTTTAAAAGGGTAAAGGCTTAATATATTCATCTAATGCATATCTAACGAACAAATATTGAAGTAGGTTTTAACGAAGAATAACTAAATACTTAGATTCTCCTTATTGACTCCTCTTCAAGCTCTCTACTGTTTACCGGTTTATTACCGAATATCCTCTGCTTTATTCAGCAACCACCTTCTGTGATGTCTGATTAAGATTGCCTTTTGATTGCACCTTTAACAACGTTAACACCCTGAGTCTCTCCATACTATTAGCTCTATAGCCATATGGAGCAAAGCCGAAGCCGGATAGCAGCCGGAACCCTCATAACTAGACGCAGCAGTTGAAACTGAAATCAAAAATCCCACACAGCCTTTATCTCCATGCACTTCTCTGGCCCAATCTCCCCCCTCTCGCACCATTCCCTTGAACTCTCATAACTGCACCCCTTCCTTTTCGTATGTTCATCCGGTTGCAACCATGTTGCATCAAAATCCTGCATATGGGTTTATAAAGCAGCATGCATAAAATAAATATCCTGCCACCTAAACTCTTTTCCCCAGACGAAGTCATGGAGCTGGTGTCAAGTTTTTTTGAAAACATCTTGACAGTCGAGTCCGGCACTGATCAGGAGAAAGGAGTCATTGGCTCATCATCCCGACGTTCTTCAAGAATATCGCCCATCTCTTCTGCGGAGGAAACTGATGACCATGCCTCGTCGCAACCAAAGCCTAGAAGTGGGAGTATTCAGTCCATTGATAGTTATCCGCCAGAACGAACCGTGGATGTCAAAATCCCACCACACGGCAACCCTGATGCCATCAAAGACATTTCTTCATTCTGGTACTTAAATGTATCGTATGAGGACTCCAAAAAGCCAGCAAATATCATGACCGATCGTTTAGTAGAAAAGATTATTCTGATGGTGATTCCGGAAACTACTAAAGACAGTCAGGTTCTCAATGACAGGATTGTCATGCAAAGTCAAAGACCGCAATTATCAATGAATATCATGTCAAAGAACTCGGTGTTGCTCAACCAAAGAGCGTCGGTAATGTTCCACAACATCGACAACGTAATAAAGTTCATCGGCTGGTACAATCCGTTTCTAACCGTGGGCGTGTTGTTGATCATCACCCATCTAATCCTAAATCCGTACCTTGTTTTGGTGCTACCTATGTTTTTGCTCATCAACAACGTACTCATTCCTCACTATCTCGTCCGGTATCCTCCCGATAATTCCCAACTAAACAAGTTCTATAGCTACAATCCTGCTCCCTTCGATAGTGAAAAGCCATTGAACAGCTACAAAATTCCTCAGCCAGTTCCCCAGTTCACTAAGGAATTCATTCTCAACCTCACAGACTTGCAAAACCACATGATTCTCTACATAAAAGCCTATGATTTCGTGATCTGGCTTACCACCGACTACTTGTACTTCAAAAACGAAGAGTTGTCGAGTTTGATCTTGGTCTTTATTACTGTGTCGGGGATTTTAACTCTAGCTTCAGCTCCATACTTTTTACCCATATTGATTAATTACCTACCCATAAAGTTCTTCCTCGTTATGAATACTTGGGGATCGTTGATTCTATGCCACCCCCACTTCAGAACATCGGTTCTCGATGCTATTTATACCGAAGACTCTCGGTTCGAAGCATTGACCGTGGTCAACAACCTCGAGAAAAAACTCATCAAAACCCTAGTTGAAGAACCACCTGAAGTGCTGGATGATATCAAATTTGTTGAGATATTTGAGCTTCAGAAACTCAACATGAAAACCAAAATCTGGGAACCAATTGGATTCGGAAACAATTTTTACTCTGTAAGCGATCCTATTAGACAATTGAAGAGTAACTTATACGAAGAATTTGAGGATGAGGCCATCGAACAAATCAGACTAAAGAATTATGAACTTTACCAAGCAAAATACCAAGAAACATTGCAACAAGTGAAGAGGATCAATAACGATAAAAAAATTGATGTTATCCACGAAGTGTCTGAGGATGATGAGGTAAATCAGTCATTTAGCTATGATGAAGATATAGAGATGTTGTTGATCAAGGATAGTCAAAAGTCTTCCTTCAATGACATCAAACCTCCCAAAAGTTGGCAGTTTGTCAAGGGGTCTCATTGGGAAATTGATTTGGATGCAAACGGATGGGTGGAACGCAATTTTATTCAAGACTTGGTGAGTATCGATAGCGACGAAAAATGGGTTTATGATTTTATTAATGATAACGAAAATGAAACGGGAGCAGGAGTGTTCAGAAGAAGAAGGTGGCTTAGAGGATGTGTTAGGTGTGATGTAGAAGCTCCGGTGGAAAAAATGGCCGAATCAATTTATTCAGCGGATAGGTTAAGTAAGTCATTTTCCAACTTCCTCCTGTAGACTTGTATAGTTATGAATGGACAAATACTGTATGATGCATTTCGGGATTATTCGTAATTACTGTCAAAAAGTGAAAATATTCGTAAAAATGCGTCAAATGTGCATTAACATAAAAAATAACTAAGCAGAATATTATACAAGATGGGGGAATTAAATGGGAGATATACAAGATGGTTGGTTTTGAGGGGAGTTAGTATGCAAGATGGATGTTTGGGCGATATTATACAATTGAGAAGTATGCAAGATGTGGCCTCGTGCAAGAGAAGGCACATTGAATATGCTAGTAGTAAGACGGACTTCGTAGTTGATCGCTAGGCCGTGCTGGTGAAGGTTATCGATGCTCTATGGTGCCGTGATTTACTATAGTGGTACAGACTCAGATCTACTTCATAAACTCCATCAAGCTTAGACTCGTCTTTTTCTCACTCTGTTTCTTCTGTAACATACTGGACAAATCATTTCTCTTCTTCTTCTTCCCCTTCGTCTTCTGAACCCGCTCGGGTTTCACCACGGCCTTTTGCTCCTTCACCAACTCAGTTTTCGTCTTATATCCACACATGCACTTCATTTCTAGCACCCGGTTTTTCTTTTCGTATCTCACCATACTGGAGGTGGTTATGCCCGGTATATTTAGTAGCCCACATCCCTGACACCAGTGATGGTCAACGAAGTCAGGCAAGTTGACAGTATTATCGTTGGCTACATGGCTAAACACCCTGGCGTAGTGGTCACTGGTGGGAAGACCACTGTGAGCACAGTTGTATAAGTGTAGTAATTTGCTTGACATAATGACTGGCCTATATGGGGAATATAAAACCGTCCTTAGCAGCGCCGTTCAGTCGTCGGTAGTGTCTCCAGCAAGTAGTAGTGCCTTACCAAACAGCCCTTAGCAAGTAGCCCTTAGCAAGTAGCCCTTAGCAAGTGACAAATGCTCTGGCACTGCCAGGATTGGTGCGTTTTACGATGCCTTCTGCGATGCCATCGGTGCGCCCTCAGCCCCCCGCTGGCCAATAATCATAAGCCCGACTATGATTATCCCGGTCCAGTTCTCCACCTTGCGGACCCAGTCCGATTTTCGGGAGGAGGATTTCTCGGCCAATGGTTGGCGCGCAAAATTCGCTTATTCAGCCAGACGACCCTCATGCGATACAAACGCAGCGCAGTAGCACCGAAATCTTTTGACGATAACCGATAAGCGGGTTTTCGAGGCTAACCAATTAACTCGGTGCTAACTACGCTTATGACGTGAGATTTCATATATGAACCACGCTCAACTCATTATATCATTGTCTGAGAAATTTGCCAACACCTCAATACTACATTTCCACACCTCTATACTATAGACCCATACTATAGACCACCACACAATAGACTATTCGCCTTCTTCTCACTGACCCATATGGCTACTATCACAATGTCGCTTCAGCAGAAGAAACGCTTACGGTTAATCACCCCCAATATCCCCTGCAAGGGCAAAGTCCTAAAATCATGTGTCCGTTGCCGCCAACATAAAACCAAATGTGATGCAGTTCTAACCAATCCTTTCCCCTGTACCCATTGCTACAGAAAGAACATAAACTGTACGCTTGACATGATAACCACCACGCCAAAGAGAGCGTATAATGTGGTTGAAAAGTTGACCAACGAAGTGAGGAGCTTACGTACGACCCTTGACTCCATAATTGAGAAGAAGAACCACATGATTCAACTATTGATCGAAAATAGCCTCAAACAAGCTCATGCCCCGCAGCCTGTTGAGTCCCCTTTACCTGTTACTCCCTCCGTCACCGAAATACAATCGGTGTTGAACTCCCCTCGGTTATCTCCATTGCCTGGTGCTACTCCCATTGATTCCATACCGACCAAAGTGGACCAGAACAACAACTTCATCATCTCCTCAAATAATACCCTTCCTCCCATAGTATTGTCATATAACCAAGCAAGAAGCATGTTTGACAATTATCACATAAACTTCCATAAATACTTGCCGATTTTACCTGACTCCTTCTTCGAAGATGTGGATCTTAACCAAATCTATAAGGAGAACGATCTTCTCTTCTGGAGTATCATTCTAACGTCACACCTCAACCAAGACGACTTTGACACTTACTTAACCCTTGCAGACCATGTAAAGAAGTTAGTGGTGTTCAAATGTTGGTTCAACACCCCAAGATCAGTTTATACCCTTGCATCATTGTTAATACTAACTACTTGGCCACTACCAATGGAAAAGGCTAACAAAATCCAGGATAACATATCAATAAAATACATTTCATTAATGAAGAACTTATCGTTACAATTGGGACTACACAAATTGGAGTTTATCAATGAATTTAGCCATAAAACCAAAATCAACATGGCTAGTGAATCGGAAATGAATAACTTGATTAGGGAAAGAATTTATAAGTTCATTAACATCAATTCAAATTACTGGTTGGTTTTCCTTGGTTTGGCTAATTCAAATTACAACGGGCTCCAACAAGATTACATCATTAACAAGGCCGCCAACATCGACTTATTCAATAATGATCACTTTACCACTGAGGATAATTTTATCAATTCATTACTTAAGATTTCTTTGATTCAACTGAAATTAAATGAAAACATGAACGATTTAATTGATAATCCTAACCATGTAAGAAAGTTGATTGATTTGAATATGTTTGAAATAATCTTAAATGACTTTGATGATAATAACAAATTGTTTAATAACAACTTAATCAAATTATCAATTGAATTCACTAAATTGCAATTGTTCACTTATTCTTTCTCAAACATCAATTTATCCACTGAGAATTATAAAAGAATGATCTATAAAACCATCAACTGTTGCCAAGTGATTTTAAGTTTGTTCAAACAAGAATTCAATTCCGATATCAATTTCAATCAATTGCCTATTCATTATAGATTCATCATAGAGTTATGCTTATTAACTTTATTGAGAATCTTCAAAAGTCCACTTCTTAACTCAGTAAATGATTATAGATCAACTAGTCAATTGTTCATGAGCTTTTTCCAAATTTTCAACAAAAAGAACTCAAACTGGAATGATCTTAATTCTAAGTTGTTCAAGATTCTTTCAAAATATGATAAAATCAATAATACAAGAATATTAAAGGGTGGCAATTTTAATTCATTTTTTTTGGTTAATAAAATGAAAAATTATTTAATTTCAAGTTTGCATTACGAATTAATTTGGACTATTTACGATGATGAAAAGTCCGGCGATGATTCGAAAACTTCAGACCAGGAAATTAATTGGGATGTATACGGTTTAAATAGGTTATATGATGGGGAGTTGATTGATTTCATTTCAAGCTCTCCATCCGTTTTTAGTTAATTCATAGAGGCTTTTACGGTTAATGGTTTCGTAAAGACTTGATTAAGTCTCGTAACTTCGATGTTACAGGTTATCAATTTTATATTAACGATACAGGGTGGTTTGTACTACCGATCTTGCCAGGCAGCATTAAGCTTCTTACTTAAGACAAAGGGTTTGGTCACCAAATAAGCAACCAATAAAATGACGATAGTAATACTCAATTTGATCTTATCGAAATTAGAATTTAACAAGTCATATGATAACGAGGGTTGAATCAAAGTACAAAACTCGTTGTACTTGTTGACGAAACAAACCACCGACGTAGACTCCAATTCAGTAGACTTTATCACAATTTGATTGTATTTATCATCAACAGTTAATTTATTTTTATGGTTTAATGTTTGATAAGTGTTTTTGAAAATAACTGGTTCATACGGCATTATTCTGAACTCATCTTGTAAATCTTCTTGTGTCACTGCTCTATCATCGATTCTTCTACTATTTAAAATGAACTTGGGAAGTTCGAACAAACTTCCTGTTTCCGTTAATGCGATTATTGATTTCAACGTAATACCAAATTTGGTGTAGGTTGGTTTAATGGTGATGATTTTTTCTGGGAAAATATATGATTTTTTGGAGATTGAATCAATGGTTATGTTAAATCTGTTTTCTTTACCGAAGACCGATTTTTCTTTGTTGTTAGTAACAGCATTTTCTGCCGTATCGAAAAGGTCCACTACTATTATTCTTTGTTCTAAGCTAGGTGACTTAATGAAGTAAGTATAAATGATCCAATTATCGTCCTGGATCAAGTTAATCGATTCAGGATCCACAACTTCCTCTTGATGCTTCTGCGTATACAATAAAGTACCGGTAACGCCATCAATTAAGTAAAGATTTAATTGCTTAGTGACGACGTCTTGTGTAATCAAGGAGATGAGGTTTGGATTTAAGTACTTATAGATCACTGATTTGTCAAATCTAGCAATTCCCACTGAGGAAGTAACATGATCAAGAGGCTTTTGGGCAGTCAAAAGAATAGCTTCGGAACTCTTGGTAAATCTCCAAGTGGAAATCAATTTATTGCCAACTAGCTTAAAACCGCCTAATTCGTTCTCACCTTTTCTTTCCACAAAATATTGAGACTCTCTCAATTTAAGGTTGTTATTGCTATCTAATAATTCAATCTCATCAGATGCTTCCAAGATTAAGGCATAAACAACACCGGGAATTTCATCATCTTCAATGGCATACTCATTGTCAGGTAATTCCACTTCCGTCAAGAAAACATGAGCTATTGGCTTGTTGAAATCCTTCACCCTAAGGCTCCAATCACGAATATCAACGATCACAACCGATTTTTCAAAAACAACATAAATATGGGAATTTGCATGGAGCAAATCTTTGACTTCACCGTCGAATGGGAAGAAAAGAGTCTGCAATTCTTTGGCATTAGAAGTGTCAGTAGCCACAAGAGCTTGGTGTGCTTCGTCGACGTAAACTAGAACTTTCCCAAAGCCATAAATATCTTCTTTGATTACTGGAACTTGTTGCGGTTCTTCGGAATATGTGTCAATCAACAAGAATACAAACTTTCCGATCTCCGACAAATGTCTTCTTGTTCTAGATAACCAGCTGGAAAAAACGCTGAAGGAGTAGGCATCTTCAATGATGTGGTGAGCCTTATCAATAGCTGTTTGAGAGTGTGGTTTATTTACGAGAATGGCCTTGGATGGACCAGACGAATGAAGAAGCTCCAAATCAACGGAAAGTTCAGAAATAGTCTCCCTCTGGAGAGAGTACTTTTTTAACAAGAGTGTGGCGGGCTCATAAAAGAAAGCGGTGACAAGTTCAAGCTCTGATTCAGAGAGAATGATCCTAGTGTCTTTGTTGAAAACCGCAGGGAACTGGATCTTGCTGATGGTTTCCGGGTCTTGGGTAGTGATGAAATCAGTGAAATCATATATGATTGAATCAGCAGAGGTAGCAACAGACACCAAACTTGTCAAGGAGTATTCGATAGCGTCCACATCTTCAATCACTTTGTCAAGAGTATTAGACCATACTTGAGAAAACTCACCGTCGATATAGTTATAGACATTGAACAGTTTACCAGAGTAGCCAATGAAAAACTCGCTGTTGATTATGACAACCTTGTTGAGTTTATAAGGAATGGCCACTGGGGAGTCCAAGTTGTCGAATTGGACCAATTTGTTGTCAGTGGTGATGATAATGCCTTCTTTGAAGGCCTTGACCTTACTGAACGGAGGAGGCACATATTCTGTGAGTATTTCTAGTTTACCATCCGCTCCAATAGACAAGAAAGAGTCATTATCGAGTAACACGTAAGCAGCACCGTTGAACGAACTAACTTTAAAGTCGGTGATGACATGACTGCTTTCATGGGATGTGAGTGAGCCGTCATGATGCAATATTTGAAGCTTTCCCGAAGTATCTAACGCAATTAAATCACGGTTGAAGAAAGATTCGTACTTCACTATGGAACCGCCTAGTTGATAGATATTTATAAGCACCCCTGACTTCAAGTCCCAGGCGTAGACGCAGCTTCCAGTGGAGGAAATACCATAGATGATATCACCACGCAGCAACACCACGAAATCGTCAATATCCGAAGGTAACACCTTCAAATCTACCGACCAACGAAGTTTAGAGGCGGCATTGGGGTCGAGACTCACCAATTCATTAAGATCCGTGGTAGCAATGAGAGTATCATTAGCCACCAATTCGTATTTTTCAAGCTGTCCATAATGATGCTTGATCCAATCCTTGACGAAAGCGTCCTGGACAAAAACCCCAAGCACGGCAGTAGTGTATAACACCAAAATGCCGAACAATTGAACCGTTTTCATCTTTAATGGTGACGGCATGGAGAGAGAAGTACAATTGAAGATACCAAAGATAAATATTAAAACGCATCCGTACCATGAATTCTTATTTCTAAATCACATCCGTACCGCACAACTTTTACATCCGTACATCAATTTATCTCGCAACTAAATGATCATTCAAGGCAAATTCGTATAAAAGGTTGCTGTCCCCAGGGAAGAAAAAATTGGCGAAAAAAAAAGTCAATTCAGATCAGATCAAACTTAAGCTTATTGAAATGCACGCTCGTGACTGGTTTTTGGTGTTTATCGCTGTTTTTATTCCTCCAATCCCGGTGGCTGTCAAGAGGGGGTTATCGATGGACTTGGCCATTAACATTGCGCTTTCCTTCCTTGGTTACTTCCCTGGTTTGATCCACAGTCTTTACATTATCTCGCTTTATCCTTACAGAGAAACTTATGCTGCCCTCGGAGGGGATGGTCATAACAACAGATCTAACTACGGTGCTGTCTCCACATAGGCAGCTTGCTTAAGTGTGGTACAGCTCCGACTTCGGCTGTGGAAATTCAGTTTTTCCCAGTTGGTGTGGTGTCTTCAATTCCTCTTCGGGCAGAATCATCTTGACTCTTCTTATGGCCCTAATACCTTTACCCTGTTTTAGTTCAATACAAATTCGTCTAATTAATATCTTTACCCCGTAATATACTTCTGTGGTTACCCGCACGCACTACAAAATTCTATACTGAAAAAAAAAAGAACATCTTTTTCTGTCTTTGATAGTCTGTTCCTTATCAATACATACGTGTTTCTTCTCTATTCCTTGTAAGTACTACCGCATAACTTAAGTTGTCCGATCAAGTTTACGCTTACCCTTTCTAGGACCGTCGGTTCAATGTGTCTATGTGCGAAGATTAAATGAATATCTATGTCCATATCACGTAATAGTCACTTGTTTGTCCTTAGTTCAACTCGTTTTGAGTTGGATTTTCTCCGGTCAATTTTGTTCGTATTCGCCTGATGATTCCAGTATTTGGTGTTACTCTAAAGAATACGACGTTTCAGAGTGTTTCCAAGGGCTCGTGCCTGAGGTTGTGCATTGGAGTAGGCTTTAGAATGAGTATATACGCTACTACTTAGTCTTTAACGAGATAATTACATTTTGACTTGTGAGCCTTGGAACTGTTGGTGCTTCTGCCCATTCTTCTATTGCTCCTGTTCTTCTGTTACTTCTGTAAGCCTTTGGTCTTCTGCCCGTTCTGCTACTTCTGAACTGCCTTTGTTATATACTCCTCCTCTGTATCCTTTGACATTCTTCCTCCGCCTTGTTTCCATAGCCATAATGCTTCTAAAGCATAGTTTCTCACAGATAAGTTTCTTGTCTTCAACTCATCTGCCGCTTCCTCTATGGATTCTATAATTCTTAACTCCTCTATCAAATCCCACATCATGGTCTCAAAATTGTCAACAATTTCCTTAGACATTTCCTTGAAGCCTTCGTCATCTTCTCCGTCCTTCTCACTCATAGGGAGAATATTATACTTGTGAAGCCCTAACTTGTGCAATATCCTTCCCAACATCTGTATACTAAAACATCTCTGTGGTGCTACTACCGACCGCGACAATCTCCCAAGCTCCGCAAGCGTATAGCCTGCTAAATGTGGATCATCGGAGTGATGATGGAGTCCTTTATATGTTGGAATGTCATTGGCTTGGTCCTTTGATTCGTTCAACTCGACCAAGTTTCCTTGGAAGTCGAATCTCATATCACTTATGGAATCGTAGGTGGTGCTGAGTTGTGTAGGCATGGGCTCAGTCATCCATGATAGCTTCTGTGTTTCCTTAGGTAAATCAGGGTAGTATTTTTCGTGAAGCTTGTCAAAGAAATCGGGATCATTGAGATCCAAATCATCATTTGATTTGCTTTTTGGCTTTGGGAAATGAACTTTAACCTCTTCATCGTCCTCTTCGTCCTTAACGATTTGGTAATCCTCATGAGCGATTTCGTTTTCGTCTTCACTCGCTTGTTCATTTTCTTGCTGCAAATGCTCGTCCTTCACATCTTCAACGTCTTCCCAGCCTTCGGAGTTCGCTGCCTCGGCTTCTTTCTCTTCGTACTTCACCAATGCAACATCACTGAATCTCACCGACTTCAAAGATCGCGATAATGACTCTCTCGACCCATTGTTAGTTAGTATTGGCTTTGCTGGAGGACTTTCATCTATATTCAACTTTTGCATCCCCAACACCCGATCTACGTCTGCCGCATCGAGACGAGAAATATCAGTGTCCTTTGTTCCACCAATCCACCCATCATATCCTTCGGCGTGATCATGTACCTCGCTATCACAACAAGCTTCCTTTTTCACCCTCTCTTCTGTCCTATTTAGTAAGCTTTGGATCAATTTAGGATCAAGCCCATTCAATAGCTCTTGTCTTTCTTGGTCAATTTCCTCCTCAGTGAGTTGCGAAATCTTTTGCATATTCTCCCGGTGGATCTTTTCTGCTTCTGACACTTGCTGGAGATCCTCCTTTACTGGTTGGGGCTGATTCCGTTTTTGCTTGAACTTCGATGGCTGCTTCTTCTTGTCTTTAAACATTGACCGCTTGGGAAATCCACTCACTTCAATACGTTGGGGAGCCACGGGCACCCCTACATCATGTTCTACTATATCTCCTATCAAATCCATATGGTCGTGTGTACTTTTGTCAATGAGCAAAGAGAAATTGGATCTTATGTCATCGCAGCCCATGTGCGCAAGAAAATAATATACTCGCGCCCGATTTGGGGCAGACATACATATTGGGTTTCTAAAGGTTATTCGATAAAAAAATACAATTATTAGATATGCAATGGTGTGTATGACGTGTAAAATGCAATTGAAGAGTTCTTAGGACTTTAACAGCACAATTTGACGAGAATGAAATGGGTTTTATCACCCAATGAATGGAGCTGAGTAATGCTTTATTTCTTACCCTCCCTACTGACTTCAGGGGCGGGCCTCTCTTTGGGATTTTCTTCAGGTTTCTCTCCAGGCTTCTCCTCAGTTGATTTTTCATAACCTTCGCTATTTGAGTTAGTCTGGAGATACTTCGGGATCGCATACTTCCCTTCATCAGCCTTTTTGCGAAGATGCTGCAAAAAGTCCTCATTAACGTAATCCTTTTCTATCTCCCCATGCTTCCTCCGTAAAAGATCTATATACGGTATTATGAAAAGCACCCATGCTTTGACATATTGGCTGGAAGAATAGAACGATGAATTGCCGTTGGTATTATTGTTGTTGTTGAGGGTTAAGTTAATGAGGTTTTTTCTAAAACCCTGAGTGAATGGCCTATCTCGAACATAATACTGAACAACCACTCGCTGGTCCTTGTAAATCATGTTCATATACCTCTTTCCTGTTTCCTTTCTTGGAGCTCGTTTCGTAAGAGAATCAGTGTTCTTGCCTGCATTTTTTCGGGCAGTATATGAGTCCTGCCATCTGAAATATCTTTTTGTCTGATTCCAACTCATATCATCGAGAGTAGTCATATTGAAATAAATGTACTTTATGTGACTTACGAATAATGCCAAAGTCATCAAAAGCCCCAACAGTCCATAAATTATGAGAGCAACATAATTCAAGTTCACCGAGTACCCATTACGGTTAAACTTTGTCCGCATGTATCTTGCAGAAAACACAATGCACAACAAGTACACTACAGAGATACTCTGAAGAAACTTATAGAACCAAACATGATTTTCCTTACCAACAACAGTACCGATCCAAATACAGTAATGATCAAATTTGGGAACGCAGTACTGCAAATCTCTCAGATGGAACGAGCGAATGGGTTTTAAAGACTGACAGGTGGAACACCAGAATGGGAACCCATCGTTATCACATTGGAAGTATTCAGGAACTGGCTGCAAGCCTGTATCGTCAGCAACACCGTACAAATTAAAAGGCTCGATTTTAATAGCAGCACCTGGTCCATTCACTAACAACGCCACCCAGTATGCAATAAGAGCCAACTCAAAAAACCCAAGAAGCACCCATAAGACGATAGCTATCGCTTTGGAGTGATGCCTATATACTTCTTGATATCCTACTACGCAGCCCAAAGAGTAGTTGATGTAGCCAAAAGAAAGGAATAAGACCAACGGGACGACTCTTTTGATCCAGATGTTCTTGGTTCTTAGCACATCAACGATCATTGGCCCTCTTCCATTACCAGTTAAGAAACAACAGCGGACTTTTTGGCGGAGGTTTGGTCATTGAGTTGATGTTCCTGTACACAGCCGTGACGCCAGGACGGCAGATAAGAAAAATGTCTGCGTCCTGCACAGAACCAGGTTTCCGATATTTTTCAGTATGGAAGCCTGGATATTCGTTATTCATCCATTAGTCATCCAATGGTGTATATGGTTGAAGGTACGTGAAAATAGAGAAGATAACAACAGAGTGCTAACATGGAACTTCTAGATGACAGGTCAAAGGACATGTGTCCTATTTGTAAGACCGACAAGTATTTGTCACCCAATATGAATTTTCTCATCAATCCTGAGTGCTACCACAAGATATGCGAATCTTGTGTAGACCGAATCTTTTCATTAGGACCAGCTCCGTGTCCGTATCCGAAGTGTGGGAAGATTCTTCGTAAGAACAAATTCAAGAAGCAGGTATTCGATGATATACAGATCGAGAGAGAAATCGATATACGGAAGAGGGTAAGTGCCATATACAATAAGACGGAAGAAGATTTTGACAATCTTAAAGATTACAACATGTACTTGGAAGATGTGGAAACAATCGTGGCCAATCTAAATTTTGGTGACAATGTAGAAGAAACCGAGGCAGAACTTATTAAGTACGAGGCCGAACATAGAATCGAGATTTTGGAGAAGAATATGAGAGAAAGTCAGAAGAATGCTGATCTTAGTAAATACCAGGATTCTATGGCACGGTTAAAGCAAGAGAAGTTGCGGATCCAGCAACAGATGGAACTAGAGGATTTGGAGTATCAAAAACAACAGAAACAAGAATTATTGGATAAATTATCTACATCGAATGCTAACTCGGATGAAATCATTCAACAATCTCAAACCAACATGCTTACTCGTTCCTCAATGAGAAAGAAACAATTGCAACAAATTACCAGTCAATTAGACCAACAATTCCAAAGTACAAACCCCTTCGCTAAGCATGCCAAAGCTATAGATGAAGAAACAGAAAAGGCGCCATTCACACCATTCCAGGGAGACCGTGAGAAGGTGAAGAGCTATAAGTTCTTGTCAGCCATCACTGAAGAAGTAGAAGAAGAGCCGGCTGGAGAAAAAGAAAGCTACTATGATCCTTATGTCAGGAAGCTTGCAATGGATAAGCAGTACTTGGGAGCTGGATGGCGACTCGAACTTGTGTTTGAGAGGGCATTGGATGAAGCATTCATGGGGTTGAATTGTTTCATAGATAAAGAGAAACTGGAGTCATTAGCAGACTCTGTGAAGGACTCGGGTATAAAGGAGAGTGCGGCCGTGGAAGTGTAGCAGAAACGAAGCAAAAGGGCAACTTCAACTGACGATACTATTAGTTGATAAAGTATCAAAGTTATGGCAAACAACGTGCCTCTGCGCAAAATAGCATTTAATGAAAATATATATAGAATAGATAGGAGTTATTGTACCGTATATTTGTCTAATGTACACTAGTTTAAAGATTCAATAGGTTTTCGTCATGCGTAGGGTTACTTGGCCCTAGGTCTATAATTTTGTCAGAATCGGTGGTTTGCACTGGAAGAAACCTATGATCTAGATCGTTTTTTGGGGTATTAACTTTGAAATGGTCAAGTTCATCGAATCCGAAAATTACTGGCTCTGAGTTTGCGTGGATGGTATTGTTTTGGGTTCCGGATTGGACTCTGATTTGAGGTGAAAGAGTGGGGGTTTGGCTTCTAATTTGAGGTGAGAGAACTGAAGGTTGGTTCCTGCCTGTGGGGGTTAGGATTGGGGTTTGGCTCCTGTCTGTAGGGGTAAGGGTAGGCAGAGGAGTGTGGATATTTGGGAGTGGACTGTCTAATGGATTTGGCTTTGGCTTTGGCTTTGGCTTTGTTTCTGGCTCTGATTCGGGAGGTGCCTCTGCAAAGTTCTCAAATTCATCCTCATTTTCCTCCGGTTCATTGTCGGCTTCTTTCTGTTCTTGCTTCTTCCCTTCCTCCTCCTTCTGCTCATTATCCTCCCCTGCTCTCTCTTGATCGATATCAAACACCATTTCGTTCTTCTCCGGCTTCGCTGCCCATGGAAGAAACGAAAACCTCTTTCTTGCACCTCTGGAACCGCTGCTATTAGAAACAACGCTATCAACTACAGTTTCGGATGAGGATCTTGAAGATCTTGAATGGGATCGGGATTGTGTCGGACTTCGGGCAAACTGGTGATGATTATGAGATGCGCTGGTGCCGGAATAGCCAAAAATTGACCCCAAAAACCCTCCATAGCGGACCTGGCTCTGCTCCGTCACTGCCGCTCGCAATGCTATTTCATACTCTTCCTCCTTCTCCTGGAGCCTCCTGAGTCGCAATTGGTGGTCTTTACGCTTCCGTTCATGGATCATCTGCGTGATCTTCATAGTATGATGGTCTTTTATCACCTTAATTCGGTCATGAATGAATTTATTTGACTCTCGCTCAACTATTCTGTTCAATTTGTTTGTAACTGACCCGCGATTGTCCTGAAGGTTGAGTTGGCTTGTTAATTTTTGCCTAATGACATCTTCCTTCGATCCTTCATCTCGCTTGACGCCATTTACTTCCTTTTTCTCTTCTTCTTCCTTTTGCTTCCCCTTTCCATCTCGTTTGGCCATCACTCTTTCACGCTTCACATAGTCGTCTCCCGTCGACCAACTGAACAACGTGTTCAGCCCTTTGGCAATTGAATTGGGCCTTCTGGTACTGCCTGGCGCTGGTTTGATTGTTGCCAGGTTCACTTCATGGTCTGAGCTCATCCATCGTTCCACAACCAATCTTTCTGCTGTCCGCATCGAGGAATTGGTCCATCGGATGATGCTGGTGGGGTCTGTGTCGGGAATGAATTGTTTATGGAAACTTTGCAACGAGTTGTAGAGTTTGACACCTTTATTTGACAGTTGTAGTAAACCTTCTGCATACCCGTGATCTTGGTCTGATACCGGGCCATAAGCACTGTTTTGGAATACTCCACGTAGCAATTCGTCCACCGGTAGCGGAATCTTCTCGACAGAATCGTCGGCCATAGTGGAGGAGCGAATGCTTTAGATGATTTGTGATTGTTAGTAGACGTGAGAAAGAAAAACGAGCAAAATCAAAGAAAAACGTGAAGAAATCTGGAGAAGAGTCTGATAGGAACTGCTAAACTCCAGTACTATTGCCACTTTCTCGGCTCTGCCTAACTCACATTGCCGTTAATACTCACGCGATGGCTGCTATCGTCACATTTCCTCAGTTTCCCGACTCCCGGGTGTTTATAAGCCTCTTCTCTGGCCTCGATGACGTAAAACTCCAGGAGATCAAAAAAGAATTGATTGCGGGCAATAGAAGCTTTGACTTTTGCTTCTTGAACACCCGTCATGTCGTCTCTTTGGAGCAGTTGTACAGTTCAATCCATAAGTCGTTGCTTAATTTCAAGCAAAATACCATGAGAGCAAAAACCCTTAATACTGAAATCATCTTCAACTTGTCACCCATAAATAACATCATGGACGCTTTGAAGCGATTCGGAGTGGATGAACTGTGCCCTGAGGTGATTGTGGTGAAGGTTCTTGAAGAAGAGGATGAAGTAAAAGAAATAGAACAGCGTTTGTCAACTATTCTTGGTTCAGAAAATGTGCCGTTGACAGATCAGCATCTCTTCGCTTCGGTGGACTTGAAGAAATTCAAAAAAGTATACAAACTCAACGACACTAAGTTGGAGAGTGATCTGCAGACGGCTTTGACTCGTCTTGCCATAGGCGCGTGCCAACTAAGAGGCTGTTGAAGGGTTCATTAAGAAAGTAACGACTTGGTCTGAGAACCTCATCTCCGGTTCTACCTCTGCCTTTACTCCCAAGAAAGACGGCCTTCAAAAGCCAACGAGTATCATAGCCAGTAATCGATAAACATCCTGGGCTTGGTTCCACTCGCACGAAATGGACGTCAACAGAACATACAGATGAAGCTAAGTCAATAAAGCATTCGACGAACGAATGTATGTAGTACATAACTTATAGATAAATAAATATAAACTACAGCTCACACATTCCATCCGATGCTAATTGGCCAGACCTAGGATCTGGTGAATGCAAATTTACGTAAATCAATATGAGCCCGCTTCTTGAGTGTTTCTGGTTCTGGGAGTGGTGATTCTTCAAAGGACTCTGAACTAGCATAGCCGTCAATAAGAGAATCTTCTCGGGTTAAAAGTTTGTTCTCTGGCTCCAGAATGGATAAGTCTCTTGCTAATTTGTGCTCGTTGTTCCCAGCAACTAGTCCTTTAGGGTTACCAAAGGTTTGTCTCAAGCCCTCCTTCATTAATGAATTGTTCTGGGACATCAGGAACTTTTGCCGTAACATCGCAAATTGCTGAGTTCGTTCTGGTTTTACTGGAGACTCTTCAATTTCGTCATCAGAGCCGTCTTCTGATTCTTGTCGCTGCGAGATGCACTGTTTTGCTGGTGAAGAATCCTCTATCTCATCATTATCGGTCAAATTATCAAGGGGCATTTCCTGTCCAGTGTCTTTTATTCCTGATAATATGTTATCAGTGTTGAATGTTTTCCTTTGTATTGGTGAGGACTCAGGAACGTCGTCTGAATCTCTTGAAGCAAAACTACATACATTGGGGGATTTGCTAGTTTCAGGAGTTGGGATGCTTGGAATGAAAAATTTACTGAGTTTCTCACCGGGTTTCAGAGTAATTGGAGAAACATACTTCTTAATCTTTTTACTAATAGGAGAGAGCTTCTGTTGAGGGCTTTGCTTTTCCAATCGTCCAATAAATGACCTTTTCTGTGTTGAGCTATCGCTTGAAAAGTCACTCTCCAGCAGAGCCTGAGGAGTTGGTTGGTTTTCTAGGGCCAGGACTTTGAGCACAGTTGTCTTGCGTACGTTTAAGGAAGTCTTGTTCTCGCTCGTTTTTAAAGACATTGTTCTGTTCACCTCTTGAGATATCGTTGTCCCGTTTTTTTTGGTCTTTAGAGACGTTTTGAAAAAGCTATCAATAGCTCCCTTTGCTGGGACAACCGCTGATTTGGCCCTAAGCGCAGGCATGGCCTTCGTTTGGGACAGAGAAACATTCATTGATTTACTTCTCAACAGATTCAAGTCTTGCTCACGTCCTACTAACACCTCATGAGTATTGGGATGTATTCGTCCATTACAAATTTTGATGTGGATGTGGTTTTCGAAAGTCTTCCCACAATAAAACTCAAGGGTCTCTAAGTCAAGCTCCATATCATCAGGATACTCATTCAACATCGTCAAACATTGCCTGCTAGGATCAAAAACCTTTTGGAATTGAAATGCCAAATTTGCTTGGTAGACTTCGTCCTTAAAACCAGGTTCAACTTTCTTTCCGTCAGCTCTAAGAGCAACCAAAATTTTGTCGAGATTATCAAACTTCCTTACAATGTTGAATGCTGTTTTTAGTCCGATATTGGCGACTCCTTTCGTGTAATCGCACCCTGATAACATTGCCACAAGTCTTAGTTGTTCTGGGGTATACTTTGATAAGTATGGAAGCTGTTTGACCTTATGAAAATTAGCTCTGTCAATTTCAATACATTCACCAGAGTCATTGAGTTTGGTAATTAGCCTTTTACATCCAAAAATCAATAAATCAGAATCCTCTGATAAAATTCCGTCTACTAAACCAATTTTCTCGAGGTACACCATTTGAGGGTCTGCTTCATATGGAGCAACAACATACTTTATTTTTCTCGCGTCCAATTCCACCATGATTGATTTCGCCATGGCTGGGGTGACTCCAGCTGCCTTCATGAACTCTTTCCAGGCTGATTTTCTATCACCTTTCTTTAAGAAAGCGTCGGCTTTCGTTCGAGCCTCTTCTCGTTTTTCACGACGGTCTTTTGCAGTATCGGCTTTAGTAGGTAAATAGGCACCATCGAATACTAGATATGGCTCCACCCCAAAATAGCATAACATATCAACTCTTTTCATTACGTAGTTGATATACTTTCGTGTTCCGACCCCTTGGCACAAATCTTGAGCACAAGCCACTAGTCCTCGATGCAACCACCCATACGTATCCACCGCCAATGTCTTACCTCGATATCTCTCGAGGTGACATGGTTCTTGAATCTCCTTTAAGCACGGTAGTAAGCCTGTAACTCCCATTGCAGAATGGAAGAAAAGTGTTTTTGATGTGAAAAAAAAAAACATCGAGACGCGATTTTTATCAAACACTGACAATTGCTGCAAACATGTACGGGGGTATTGATAAAAGATTAGGAATTGACTTCAGTCTACGATAGTTCAATGGCCATAGCTCTTATTAACATAAAATACAATTTAACAATATCCAAGGGCATAAAAATATAAACGATCGGTGATAATATACAATGAAGATCCGATACCATGCAGAGATGTGAATGAAAGTCTTTCAGGGTTAATGCTTTTCCGGGTTATAGATGTTTACTTTAGGATTCATAGGAACTCGGTAAACATTTATACTCGACTTGTTAGCATTAACCTTGGTGGTGGTAGATTTCGACTTTTTATCCTTGGAAGGATCATAACCAAGAATAGGACCAAATTTAACTTGAAACGGAGCATTTGGTTTAACATTTTCCTTATTAGATGAGAGTGATATTTCGTTTCTTTTTACATGCTTGACCTGAGAGTTCGTGACGGAGTTTTGGTTATTACTAGAGCCCCCTACTGGTTGTGGGTACTGGATGAAAGGTCTTTGAGGGGTGAATTTTTGCATCATTTGTGATTGCTGCTGTTGGTGATCAGTTGTTTCGCTCTTACGTGATTGACTGGAGTTGACAGTAAATTGTTGTGGAGGTTGAGGGTTTACCTGAGTGATTGGCTGCGAATTAAGTGATTGGCTTCCTCGGTGGACAACCTGGCCCGCAGTGACCTGAGGATGAACGCCACCCACTTGTACTTGACTTTGTTGCTGCAAATGCATCATCATGAGGTACTGTTGCTGTTGCTGTTGCTGTTGCTGTTGCTGTTGTTGCTGTTGTTGTTGCTGTTGTTGTTGCTGTTGTTGTTGCTGCATGAGCATGAGCATTTGCTGATTTTGTTCCGTAGGCATAATCGGTGATGTATGTGGTTGTAATTGCTGTTGCTGGAATTTCTCTTGTGCTTGCTTATATTGACTCTGTAATCCAGCTGGTAAAGAATCAAAAGGAACGAAGCCGTTACCTATATTAATCATTATTTGGGGATTAATGTTCGTGCTTTGATTCACCGAATTGTTATTTTCATTGAAATTTGCAGACTTATTGCTGAAAATACCACTGAAGTTACTCATTCCCTGACCGTTCATTTGCATTTTTGCTGGAGTCGAAGTAACCATTCCTGCCATCGATGGCGTACCAATTTGTGAGGTATTGATTGTTGGAGAATTAGAATTCTGAGGAGAGATCGAATTAGGCACCAAATGGACTTGTGGAGCGGGAAAGTTTAACATATCACCCTGGATAGCTTTTTCAGCATATTGATGAATATTTCCAGTAGATTGGGAATGGCTGAAGTTAGAAAACGGGGTGCTCAGTTGCTGAAGTCTCGAAGTCAGGCTGGCAGATGAAAGTGATGATCTTTTGAGAGGCATCTGCTTTAGTGGATTGGTGTGTTGTTGCACAATACTGGCATTATATATGGGTGCACTTGATGGTGCTACACTGTCGATGTTTGACATATCTAAGCTGTTGGCTTTTGAAGTATCGATTTTTAACATCGGAGCGCCTACCAGTCCGTTTCTCTTAGTTGATTCGTTGGGTGAATTGGAAGTTGTCGAAATATTACCACTACCATAAGGAGACGAATCAGCTAAAACCGTAGCATTATCATCATCATCAGATCCATTTGGCTGTAACATTAAAAGATCTAATTTACTTAACCCTTCTTTGGTGTCTGTAGGCTTGAAATCATAGAACAAACAACCTTTGAAGTTTTGCTCGTCAACCTCGTTACTATCGTCCTGGGGATGGAACAACATTTGCATCACAAACACTTTCTTCAAATTTGATAAATTTTCACCACTGTTACTTAAATAGGACAAATAACCAGACCAGAATTTGTTTAAAAATGGAATTTTGAAAGTATGTCTTTCCTTTTTGGTGCTGATTCCATTGACATAATTCACAGAGTCAAACAATAAGTTTTGGTCCAAGTAAACAAATGATTTACATTTCCAAGTGACAAGACTTGAAGAGTCTTCGGTTTCAAAGTCTAACTCTAAGGAAGTTTCGAAGTCTCCATTTTTCAAGTTAAAACTGTCCTGATAGTTGGACAATGGCATAGAGGTCTCAAAGAGAGCTTCGTCAGCCACAGTACTGCTCATATTTAACTTCGTGTGAATGTAATTGATAGGGACATGATTATTTTTCAAGAGACTAGTTATATTCTCAAATTCAGGATTCTTTTCAAACCTGAACTTTCTTTTCAAACTACACTCAGACATCGGTGTTTGAGATGTAGACTTAGTGTTTAGTCTGGTGAAATGATGATCCATTTTCGAGTTTGAGTTAAAGGAAAATTTCATATCAAAGTTTTGAATCATTAAGATGTTCTCAATTTCACTCTCATGTTGAATAGGCTTTGATTCTTCACTATGTTCAATTGGTGAGGAAGATAATAATCTGTCGAATTCACAATCAATTGCAATGGCACTTGCAACATTGCTTCTTGAGGTAGCAAGAGTATTCAACGGAGTGTCGATTATTTCACTGAATTCATCAGGAAAATTGAGTGATTTGGCAGATGTTGGTGCACTCATGGTACTGAAAGGTTCTGTATCACGGGTCGCTTTTGATAATCTAGAGAGTCTTGAAGCAATTTGTTTAGGATCTCTCAATACTCCAGTCTTCATTAGTAACATTCTTGATAAAATCTTATTCTGGGAAGTGTTCTCCAATGTTGAAGAAGAATTGTCCTTGAACACTTTGAATTTAGAGTACGATTTCCATAATAATTCATCCAATTCTGGAGTCCAGAGCTTAGAAGCTGGAGCTGTAGTGCTTTCTTTAAAATCACTGAATGCCTGGGAACGCTGGAGGATTGGAGATTTCCTATTTTTTTGGGAGGGAGATGCAATAGTGGCAATTTGGGTAGCAATAGCTGTACTTGGAGAATCTTTCAAGTTAGATGATACTTTTTGTTTTTTGGTAGATAGAGTTAAGTCCAAATTAGAAGATGCTGAAGATGCTGGAGTAGTTTTTTGATTTCTAACCAAGGTTGGTGCTGCTTCTAATGAAGGGGATGCAGAGAAAGTTGACAGAGGAGTTGATTTTGACCCTTCACCAGATTGTGGTAACTGGCTGATTTTGATGGTTGGCTTATTTTGTGGTTTGCCAATTACTAGCTTGCTTGGAGTAAGAAAAGATGCAGTATCGGTTAATTTCTTTTCGTTTTTGTTGTCATCCTCGTAGATGGAAGTCAAGTTGACGCTAAGATTCTGATTTTGAGTATCGTTAGATAGCGACCAAATATCAATAGAATCATCTTGGGAATCTGTAGAATCGTTAGAGTTTGTTGGTTGACTTTCCTCCACGATGGTTGATTTTTCGTCAGTTTTGCCTAAATTAGACCGTTTGTTCTTGAGCGACGAGGTTAATGAGTCCAAGAATTTGTTTTGACTTGGTTTGGACGAATGTGGAGGGGTGAGGGAGTTGAAGATGTCGGAGGAGTTCGATCGAGAATGAGAAAATGATAATGGGGGGTTGAATTTCTTTGAATTCAAAGGGGTGCCATTGATGGAGATCACTTTATTCAAGTCTGTGGATGTTTGGAAGAATCGATGAGGAGAGAAAGAATTAAGAATGTTGAGGTTTCTGGGAGAATTAAATTGAAACGAAGGCAGAAAGCCTAGCCCGAAGGAGAATGAAGGAGTCACCCCGGTTGCAGAACCACGGTTATTGGAAGAAGAAGCCCTTGGGGTTTGAGGGATCTGAAGCAAGTTGTCAGACCCCCCAGTGATTTGGTTGTTGGCACTCATGGAAGCGGACCTGGTGCGTGTGAAGAGTTCCGCAGGGAATGATTAAAACGAATGGAAAAGAAGAAAAGAGTAAGGAGTGAAGAAAGAAGGGTGAAGTAAGAAATAAAAAACTTGTAGATAAACCAGCGAAGAAGTAACGAAAATTCGATCCACTATGAAAACACTTCTGGCGGCTAAACTGTCAGAAATAAAGTAAAAAAAAAAAAACACCTAGCAAATCGATAGCAAAGTTGACGTAGGCGTGTATGTTTCTGTGATTTCTGTGTTTACGTGGTTGGTGTATCTCTTTTTAAGATCTGGTGCTTTTCTGGTAGTGGTTAACTACGAAAAAAAACTTTGTAAAGTAAATAAAAAAAAACGCGGTCAATTTCGCGTCTCTGTGTAGAAACCCGTGCACCCACATTTAAGAGACCCTTCGACTTTTGTATCTCTCCACGGTAACGGGCCTGCGATGAGGAAGACAATGGACGGCCACGAGGCGAGCGTTGGAGCGGCTGAGGGGAGCCGCTCGGCCTGATGATGGTCCATGCAGCTAATAGCTAAGCGTTTTTGTCCATTGGCGCTACACTTTCTGTGCGTCGTAATGTCGGCGCTATGTATTAATGGGCTGGTTATTCACCGGCCTCTGAGTCGGCTTGAAAGATTCTAAAGTTATATACTTCCTCCATCAATGCCTCGACAATTCCCGGATTCGTCTGCTCGTGTTCAATTAATTCGTTCATCATCCGGTTTACTGCAAATTTTGTACGTGGGCTGCGAGCTCTGAGATAAACTCGCCGCATACAGTAAATCAAAATCTCTCGCAGCAGAGAATACTTCTCTGGAGGTGTATCGTTCAAGCTCAACCCATCCTCAAGAAGTTCTATCTGATGGCGCTCTTCCGCAGTATAACGAGGAATGATTCTGTTGCCATTGAATTGTAGTAACGGCGTATTGTTGAAATCCCATTCGATGGGTCGATTTGCAGCCAATCTCGGTGAAACTTCGTGCCGAGGGGTTCTTCGACCACCACCACGATGCTTGACCAACCACGCCTGGTGATTGATAATCATATGTTTCAATTCAACATTTTGGGTCTTCCTACTCAGGCTGATGAAACTGTGGTGTAATAGTGTGCTTGCCTTGGGGCGTTCATCCTCATTCATCCGCAAACAGTACTTTATGAAGTTTTTCAAGTTGTCGCTGTACATCGTACCTTCCAACAGCGGTGGTCTTCTCTTAGGAATATCAAATAATGCATCCATAGGATCCTGCTGACAGTATGGAGGCTGTCCGGTTATAAGCTCAATCGTGGTGATACCCAAAGACCAGATATCGGCCTTGCTGTTGTAGCCAACCTTATGCTTGCTGATAACTTCTGGGGCCATCCAATATGGAGTTCCAACAAAAGTATGGCGCTTTGCTTGAGTTAGGGTAATTTCTCCACTAACACCGAAATCACCCAACTTCACCTCCCCTTCGGTAGTCAACAAGATATTGGCCGATTTTATATCCCGATGGACCTTATTATCCCCGTGCAAGTATTTGAGTCCTCTTAACACTTCCCGGACAACGAAAGACACAACTCCTTCATTGAATTTCTTATAGTACTTCAACAAGTCTAAACATGAGCCTCCTCCACAGTATTCCATAACAATCCAAATGCTCATATCTGTTTGTAGAGTTTCAAAATAGCGAGTAATGTACGGATTTTGAAGTTTTGACAAAAACTGGATCTCTTGAAGAATACTTTCGAATTCGTCACCTGATTCATCTAAACAAAGGATCTTGATAGCTACAACCTGACTGTCACGGTCTTTAGCTTTATAGACATCGCCGAAACTTCCTTTTCCTATGCATTTCTCGAGTATGTATTTGCTATCCGACATAATGAAATGTTATAGCTGTATCTACCCAAGCAAAATGTTAGTGATGTTAGCTGATAGTCCCGATAAAGAAACTACTGAGCTAGTTTTGGTTTCTGAGAGCGTTTCTTTTTTCTCGGTCTTTTTTGCAGCCATCCACAAATGAGCACAAACTAGCGCAAGCACGAATATCTATAACAACATAGTAGTCTCGATATGGGTGTCTCTTACTATAAACAGTAAGTGTACAAAGGAAGCAATGGGTTGTGTAAAAGTTCTCATTTTTCCTTCATCTGAGATACTACAATTAAAGACATTACTTCAATAGCGAGAGACTCTTAACCTTCTTTTCCTGCAATCTTGACAAGTCTGACAGTTATACCATATGCATTGACTTACGTTAATACTCTCATATACTCTGAAGAAATTACTTGACTTTTGCATTTCTAAATAAGCTTCGCCTTCAAGTATGCTATTGTACTTCTATATTATTTGTATTGGATTTTATTTATAGTTAATCATTACAGCATTATATACATTAAGGCGATTTCCCCAGGAGTCTTACACTTTTCATTTCAAAATACGCAACCGCTTCTTCGGTTAATCCAATCTCGGTATTCAAGTGTTCAATATTATCGATTTTGCACCCGTTCAACAACAACAATTCTGAAATTATGAAATACTTGTTCAACTTATCCTGTTCTTGGACTTCAACATACTTTCTCAATGAATACTCTAGTAAGGAGATCTTCTTGAATACTCTGGTCTGTGAAGATTGTTCAGGCGGCCCTTCTGTGGGTGTAGAAATGTTTATCTGGATGTACATATTGATATTAGCACCACAGATGATATATTTAAGTGTGTTTTCAATATTGATTTTCTGGATGGATTCAATCAATAAGTCATGAATGTTACTAAACTTCTCACAATATTTCTTGTTCACGTATTTATTCTTGATGAACCGTAATCGTTCCTCGTGTGCTGAGGTAGCAGTTATTTTTTGTGACTTTTCAAGATCAAATTCGAGATACTCGTCAACTTTACGATTATTGACATATTGCAACAATATAGATGTCTCTTCATCAAAGTGATCCAATTTTAACGACTTTATCTTGGATATTTGAGTACCCAAGTTTCGATGACATGAAGAACAGTTAATACAGAAACAAGTGAGGAAGTTAATCGATACCCATTCAACACCATCAAGGGATCCACAATCTGCACAAATGTGATTGTCACTCATGGGAATCATCCTAACCATTTGTAAATGATCTTTTTCTTTCAATTGATTCGACACTATACTGACTGGTGATACCGATTTATTAAGAGAATTCCCTATAATCTTAGGACCTGTTAGTGACTCCTCACCGAAATCAGTAATCAATTTACTTAACCCTTTCTTATTGGATAATGCTACGGGCGCTTTATGAACATTCCCAGTTAATGGTGGAGATATCAAACGATCAGTTAATTGACCAGCATTGTACAATGCCTTGATCCACTTATTTCTTTCGTCTTCACTTATTGCTTGGAAAACATGCTTGTTCCCTTTCGAAGTCAATATTTCAAAACAGTATTGTCTTTTGTCAAATTTAGTAGCTTTAATGCTTGATAATGCTATATCAATTGGTTTATTGATTGGTTGTTGGCCATGTCTCCAATCACTAAACTCCATCAAGCGGCCTCGGTTCAACACTACCCACTCCTTATGCCATCCTTGTTTACCTTGGCCTCCCAAAGTGTATAGAATACCAGCCATTTCTGAATTCTGGTCTTGAGAATAAACGTATGCACGCGGAACCTGTTCAGCAGTTACACTATAACTTTGGCCACTGAATACCAGGTCAAAATTATCCTTGGTGACAATGTTATGAGAGTCATTCAACGCTTTATCGGGTTTATCGAGATCATTGAGTCTATTATGTTTGATGAGATTAGTCAATTCTGTATTACTTTGACAAGCTTCAATCATTTGCCTAAATTGGAACCTTTCGCTGTTGAACCTGGATAATACATTAAGATAAATTTGGAAGTCCTCTCCCAATAAGTTGTGGCTAGTTTTATTATCATTGAACTGACGGAAGTTTAGTAATTGATTGGATTCGTCAAATGATAGGTTGGTAAATTTGAAGAAATTCTCAAGGATTTGGTTGAAATACTGGTTATTCAAGAACAAATGAAGATAATTCAAATAGTCAAATTTGGAAAGCTCAAAAGATTTCCGTTTAGTTAAAAGTTTCAGTTCCGGTCTTTCCTTTTCGTTGGAGAGATACTTATTTAGCCAGTTATAATACTCTTTGGAGTTGTTTTCAAATTGTTTCTTATGGTACGATAATTCATTATAGTCACCACTAGAGTCTTTGGTGTGATGGGTTGGGGAGGCGTTTTGGATCAATTGAGAGTACTTTGACAATGTTTTATGATCACAAATTTCTTTTAGAAAGAACCTCAAATTCAGTTCAAAAGGGTCAAAAATTCTATTCACTGAACGTGCAAATTCTTTCTTGAAGTTTAGTTTGTTAAGTAATGAGTGAGACTGGAATTCTGTTAAAAGACCAACATTGTCGATGAGTTTGGTTTTAGCAGTTACCAATTTCTTCAACAGATACTCTAAACCCTTCAAGTCTTCAAGAAAGTTTGTGGCTACCTTTTTAAATGCTGGGAAATCTGCTTCATACTTGTGGACGGATTTTCTGAATTCAGGACCGTCTTCGATATTGAATACAAATGCTTTACGGAATTGGCCAATAGTGAATGTGTATGGCTGTTTTTTGTTGGTTTGAGTTGTTGGGGATGCCGTTGCAGGTCTAGGAGGCATAACGGGGGCTGATATTTCCTCTTTTTCATTATTAACCCAGAGTTTGAACTTGAATAAAAATGTAAACTCTCCTCCGTCAAATCCCCATAGAGATACGTCTAGTTGACTGTTTGAGAAGATTTGTCGATCGTAACTGTCATTAATGATTATTCGCTGGACTTCATTGGTATTGTCAAAGTCAATGGGTAGCTGGGTATAGTCCAATTTCGATATTTGAGTAGTGGCCTCGTTGTAGACGTTACTCACCAACAACTGCTTCTGTTTCTCAAGCGTCAATGTCTCGGTCGTCTTCAATATTATCAAATGTTTGGAGCTGTTATCGTCTTTTTTGGGTAGAATGGAGACATTAAACTTAATTTTATTGTAAGTGGAAGGGATTTGCACAAGTAATGGGGTACTTCCGTCGGAATTGGTTATATAAGAGATTTGGCTCGGTAGCACTTCCTGACTGCCAGTATGAATCTTTGAAATGGACTCACACGTTCTAGGGGCGCTATCTTTTAGCTGGATGGAATACCGTGTAGTATCCGCGTTATCGGTAAGATAAAGCTTCTTTAGACTGATGTATTCCCCATTGGATTCTCTATAAGGGAATGATAAAGACGATATGGTGTCCATTAGGTTCTATATCATAGATAGGAGAAGAAGAGTAGTTAAAGCCACGAAAAGCTCGTGAGAACCCGTTTGCGACTTTTCTGCACTCAAAATGTTTTGAGATGGTCTAAAATAAAAAGGACACAATATCAAGCAACATACCCTAGTACTGGCAACATTAAAAAAAACGAATTCTATAGCAACGTCCTGTAGAAACAACAAAAAAGTATGCGAATTCTGTGGATCGAACACAGGACCTTCAGATTAAACTGTGACTGGAGTTATAACTTCAGTCTGACGCTCTCCCAACTGAGCTAAATCCGCTTAAATCCGTAAATAGAACCCACGGCGGGAGTCGAACCCGCAATCTTTTGATTAGAAGTCAAACGCGTTAACCATTACGCTA